>JAEVFL010000016.1:0-228304 GCA_021018615.1 Phlebopus sp. FC_14 | reverse complement strand
TTGGATCTAGGATCTAATTATAAGCTCCAAGATGGGCTTTACTTCCGTGAAGGTCGTATTTATGTTCCTGGTGATGCCAAGCTTCGCCAAGATATTCTCACACTTCATCACGATAATCCTATCGCTGGACATCCTGGTCAATCAAAGACACAGGAATTGGTGGAACGAAATTATTATTGGCCTGGGTTACATACTCAAGTCAAGGACTATGTTTCGCGTTGCGATCGATGCGCACGCATGAAAAGTTCTCGCACTGCCCCAGCAGGCATGCTCCAACCACTGCCGATCCCATCTGGACCATGGGTCGATATCTCGGCAGATTTTACAACGGACTTACCGCTTTCGGATGGTTACGACACAATCCTAGTGGTTGTTGATCATTTCTCAAAAGAAGCCATATTTATTCCCATCAATAAAACGATCACGGCTCTCGGAACGGCCAAGTTATACTTGCAACATGTCTGGAAGCATCACGGTCTTCCCACGACTATCGTTTCGGATCGTGGTCCGCAATTCGCGTCTCAGGTTATGCGCGAATTAGGAAAATTCTTAGGGATTGAGCTTAAGCTCTCCACCGCCTTTCACCCGCAAACAGACGGGCAAACAGAACGGATGAACCAAGCGTTACAGGAATATATCCGTCTTTTCGTAGCCGAAAAGCCATATGATTGGTCTGATTGGCTAGCGCTGGCGCAATTCTCTTATAACAACAAGCGCCAGGACTCGCTTGGTAAATCTCCATTTGAGGTCACTCGATCCTATAAACCACGGATGGGCGTTGAACCGCTTCAGTCCAGGGTCCCTGCAGCCGAGGATCTCGCTTCTAATATGGAGAAAACTCTCGAGCAGGCTCGTAAAAACCTAGAGAAAGCGCAAGCCGCTATGAAAAAGAAAGCCGATCGTCATAGATCACAGCCACCTCATTATCAGATCGGCGATAAAGTGTGGTTGAGTACTTCTAATTTAAAGCTTCCTTGACCAAGTCGGAAGTTTATGGAACGCTGGCTCGGTCCCTACGAAATCACGAAGCTGGTCGGCTCCAATGCCGTTGAACTTCGGTTACCTTCTACAATGCGCATTCACCCGGTTGTGAATATTAGCTGCATTAAGCCTTATAAGGAACGTTTGCCCGGTCAGCCGGCGCAGCAGCCTGGTCCGGTACTGGTTACCGAAGAGGGTGATCAAGAATACGAGGTTGATTACATCGTTGACTCTCGCTTGCGAGGTCGTCACCTCGAGTTTTTGGTACATTGGGTTGGTTACTCTGACGAGGAGCGTACTTGGGAGCCTGAGGCTAACCTGAGTAATGCTCGCGATGCTATTCGCGATTTCTATCGTCGCCACCCTTCCGCTCCCAGGAAGTTGCGCATGGTTCAGTCGCAATTCGATTCCTTATTTTTCCCCTATGTTAATTATTGCTCTGTGGCTTCTGCTCCATTTAATCGCCTGGAATGCGATTCCTAGAAGGGGGGTAGTGTTACGGGGTATAATTTTTCCTATATTTTTCTCTGTTTTTCTCTTTCTTTTTGTGATCACGTGACTTACATCACGTGCTTATTTAATCATGTGACCAGCGCACGTGACTCGATAGCACATGACTTACCACGTGCGGGCGAGGACTTATATTTAGATATCACGTGACTAGGCCTAGACTTGCCTAGAACATTCTAGAATAGACCTACCTAGACCGGTCTGGACCATGACATCACCTGACGTCATATGGAACGTCGTGGAATGTTGTGGAACATTCCGATGATATCATTTATTTGTTCTGTACAAACTCTAGCAGCGTATATAGTCTGCAATGCAAACACCCCAGAGTCCCAGCTTGGTTCTCTTGGGGCTACCCGTCCACGAGCGAACTTAAGTCTTTCCCCATCACTCTGCTCGTCATTGAGGAGCCTAACTCAACGCTTCACATCTTCACCTTTGTACGTCTTCAAGTGAGACGTTAACTCATTTGTCTTCTCGTTGCTAGTTGTAGTGTTGACGTTGCGAGAGGTCTTTGCCAACGCTCGTCTCAGTCGTTGGTTTTTCCGCGCTAGGCGGGGCTCATAACCTGACGAAATCCTAATGTAAGGAACGAGAGTGAATACTGTAGGTAGTTAGTACCTGGAGTAACAGATATGATATAGCTACATACCTCCAGTCCATGAATGCGAGACTGGAGGAAAGAGAAAAGAGCACGTGGCGTTGAGAAATGACTATATACGGAAATGGTAGTGAGCGTGTAATCCTAATAGCTAAGTATGACGGTATGTATTTCCAACACCCTGAAGAATATCTCGATGCCAAAGCATGGTCTCAACTCTCGCGAGAAGCTCTTGTTCATGTACAGGGTAATTCTATTGTGCTGATGATATTTTCACAGAGTACAACATAGCCACCTTTGCCTTCCACCAGTCAGACCCTTGTGCTATGACATCATCAATGCCACTCCCACAGCCATCTGTCATCATCCAAATTGGATCATGTCCAGAACTATAATTCAACGGTGTCCAACAATGTGGTGTACAAGTAGCTGTACATTGTTTGGCTTCCTCAAATGCACGCTGCTCTGTATAGCTTCAAACGAATGGTTTTGACTCTGAGCAGGCTTCTAACAGAACTCCCAGTGGAATGCGAATCTTATAGATATCATTGGCAAGGTAACCAACTGATCCAATAAATCCCTTATACAGTATCCGTGTCATAGGAGTCTTCCAGTTGACTATGCTGTCGACCTTTGAGGGGTCCATCTGGATACCTCCATCAGTCACAATTCAGCTGAGAATCTTCACTTCCTTATATAGGAACTGCAACTTTTTTTTGCTCAGGTAAAGCTTTTCTTTCTTTAAGATATCCAACACCAGACTAACATGTTTGATATGTTCTTCCAGGGTATCAGAATAAATGATTATATCGTCAAGATAAACGTCCATAAATACATCAATATATTCACCGAAAATGTGGTTTATCAACACTTGATATGTCGCAGGTGCATTACAGTCACCTTGCTGAACGACATGACTGACCATATTCCCATCTTGTTACGATATGTATTTTTCCTCTATTTTTCTCTATTTTTCTTCCTTTAGCACCTAGCGCGCTTATACTCAACAACTTAGAAACATCTAAGTCTTTTTCCCAATCATGTGACTGGTCATGTGACATGATATGTGCAACTTGCTTGCACGCGACATGGACCTAGCCCCTATGCCACATCTTCACGGACTCACGGGCTCTCATAGCCTTATGCCTCACCGTTACCATATGTTTCTCATTTACTCTATTTCATATTTAATAGGCTGCCACACATCATGGAATCCTCACTGATCTCATATGTGATCGTGGCAGCACATGTTATCCTCACTTTATGCTTCTCCTTCCATTTCACACATGTATTCCTCATGTTATAATTCCCTTCCATTCCATGGCAATGCTTGATGCATGCCTGTCCCTTATGTTTTCCATTTTATCGATAGATCCAAACAATACATGTACAAACAGTAGTTTAGTATATAAGGACCAATGCAGCGACCAGAGGACTCCATCGAATCCTCTTGGGTTTCTCCCTTCAGCCCCTCCATAAGCTAAAGAGCAACCTCAGTTGATCATATTTCAGTATGCACTCTCAATATATGAGCCGCTGATTGTATCACATCTGGCGTAGTAACAGCAGTTCTCGCGACATGCTCAGGAACAATCCGAATCTGCTCGTACGCATCCTGGCCATCAATTATTGACCGATATTGCTTTCTCGTAACATGTCGTAAAATTCCTTCCATATCAGACATTGGCGACGACAACTTTCTCATGTTTTTATTGCGCTCACACAGGTCCACCACAACGCGAAGTTGTAAAGTACTGCTAGTCTTAGGGATCAGCAACATCGGGCATGTGTTTTGTGCCACAGTAAGTTCCCACCTGCCAGATTTGAGATATGCATTCTTCTTCTCAATCCATGCAGGTCGCAATGCCTTGGGACGACGAGAAGGTCTCCATGGATAAATTTTATGCTCATCAATAAGTGGTATTGAATGGTTGAGAGCATGAAGTAGAGGTAAGCCAGTCAGTCCTGCCTGTGAGCAAAGCAGCTGTGCCATTTCACACAGATACTCTCATGCTCTTTCAACGTGGTCCTCATACACTTTCATGGTATGCGACTCAAGCACTGACACCTGAGAACCCCTCATAACCAAAGGCACCTTGCTCCCAAGCACTACTCGAGGAGGATTCAGGCCCATCAGGACTTGATGCTGAAATAGAAAGGGTGTTCCAAAAATCAAATTGTAGTTCTGTAAGTTGATCACATCAAAATAGCAATCATAGTCCATTTCCTGATACTCAAATTGTGTGTTTACACCGAAGTTTACATTCGACCGTGACCCTTGTACTGCAAGTTGGATCGTGAGAGGTTTCTCGAGGGCCAACTTCTTCACTCAAAGCTGCTCTGCTAAATTCAAGGACATGAAGTCAGCAAGTGACCCCGAGTCAATCAAAGCTCTCACAGGGTGTCCATTGATGTGGACAATAACAACCATGGGTTTAGGAATGGTACGAGTGAAATCCTTTGTAATCGCAGCATTTCACTGAAGTGCTGGGTAGCGTCCAGGCGGAACTTTATTGCCATTCAGCTCAACAACAAACAAGAACTGTTCGTCCTATAGAAACCTTGCGTTTGGTTCCGGCTGACAAATCATGTGCACGACATCTTTCAGCTGACAGTCAACATCCGCCAATGGGCCCTGGTCGAGTAGCCACGACAAGTTGACTTCAACATCATTGTTCCGTAGTTCCCCAAACAGGTCACGATAGGCACGCAAAAGCTGTTTTGAATACCAAGATGCAACATTGAACCGCTTCCGTCCCAACAAGGATGTGGGAAGATTGACTTTGAAGGCCAAGGAGTAGTCATGCACATCCTCGTCCTTCCGGAAACATCTAAAGCGATGTGGAATAATGCATGGTGGCCCATCAAGAGGGTAAGACTCATTTTCATTTAGTAATCTCACCACCTTATCCTCGATAGCAGTACCCATCGGCAGTGGTTGCCAACTGCGGCTGCGTTCTAGTGCGCAGGAAACATGTTTTGGCATGCCACAAAGCTCACCCCTTCGGCGCCAGTACCATCGGTCTACCTCAAAGTGAGGGTTCATCAAAAGGCGAGTGTCAACAATAGGGCATAGATGCTCATCATATTCTGTGTCCCAGATGACATGTCCCTCTTCGACATGATACACACAAAATCACTCCTTATGAAATACATGTGGAGAGTTCTCGCGGTCCCCAGGATATTGGATGCTAGTCAGGCGGTCCATAGCTCGTTCCGCAAGTGGGTCTCCAATACGAGGGTCATTCTCGCACTCATCAGGAAATCCGAGCACACACATGCTCACACCGTGAGATTCATTCGTCGCCTCAGCGAGTTCCCGCAACTTTTCGACATCTCCGAAATCAACGCCAAAGCTTGACAAGCCTGGTGGTTTATTACCAGATGACTGGACCTTGTTTCATTGTGGACAATTCCTTCACAGGTGTCTCCTTGACAGGTGTCCAGACTCATGGCATATAAAGCACAAGCCTTCGGCTTTGTGTCGTGCAACCTCCTCTTTGCTAAGGGAAGGTTTGGTTTTTTTTGACTTGTTTTCTGAACTCAAGGCTGAAGTCTCCTTTGCTGACACCTTGCCAGTTGTATCCACTTTGGACGAAAGCACAGAGGTCCCATCTCGCGATTTCGAACCCCGGCGTCGACGTCTCCGCCGACCACTATCTTCAGTCACTGTGGCTGCATTACCATCCACATTAGTCTCCTTCTTCGCGCGCCTGTCTTTCGAACCTGACGCGACGGATTGTGCGATCTCAATGATCTCTGCAGCGGCAAGTACTTCCTTGAAACGAGAAATCTCTGGGTTCAGCTTTTCCTTCCACAGGTCCTGCTGAATTTCTCATCGAAGTCCAAACCAGAACTTCGTGACCTTACTGCGCTCATCAATATCGCCAATCATATTCCACAGCTCGTTAAGCTCGTACACGAAATCACGAACAGTTCGGTCGTTTTGGTAACACTTTCGCAATTTCTCACGCTGTCGGGATCTAAAGTCCACAGGAAAACAGTAGTTGAAAAGTTCAGTGAAGAAACTCGACAATCGCCAGCAGTAAGGATCTCCCGAGACTTCCTGCACATAAAACTCATGTGCTTTTCCCGTCAGGTAGTGGGAAAGTATGAATGCCTGCTTTTTTGGCGGCACCCGGCCATCCTCGACGTACGCTGTTCCCTCCGTGATGAAGCGATGGAACACCTTCGAGTCAATGGATCCATCATACTTGGTAGGTGGAATTGGCTTCAAAGTCATCTTCTTTTGCTTACGTCGTTTCGAACGTTTAGACTTGCGAGACTTTCTCCCGCGGCTCTTTCCTTTGCGACTACGCCGGCCACGACGCTTCTTCGACCTCTTCGACCGGCATGAGCTCCGTGACGACGGACTCCCAGACGTACTGGTCGAATCGGAGGTGTCAGAGTCACTCGAATCATAGTCTGAATCAGACGAAGACGAGCCAGATGAGCTGGAAGAGTCAGTAGGGCTATCACTGGGTGAGTCACCCTCTCGATCGTCCTGGCTTTTACTCAGTCGCCGAAAAGCTTGTCCAATGTAGCTTTTCGGGTCGATCTGGCGAACCGGCTCCATCGCGCGCGGGGTTTCACGCCGCGACCTCTTCGACGCTGACTGAGCTAGCACCTTTGTCACCATCGCGCGAACCGGGTCAGTTCGTTCCCGCGACTTGCTGCGTGGCCTGTTCGCCTCATTATCCTTGGGTTTAGGACCTTTCTTTGGCCTCCCTTGCCTTTTGGGTCTCGCCTTTTCGCGCTCGCCTATGGCTAACTGGGTAGGTTTCTCTTTACTCTGTGTCCTCAGGGTTACTGACTGTGTTTCACTCTCATTGTCAGAGTTTTCATTCATCTGCTTGGACAGTAATTGCGCAGCCTCCCAAGACTTCAATGCCGCACGCTGGGCCTCGATGTCGACCTCGCTGTCGGACAAGTCCAACGTGCCCCAGTTCGTGGGGTCGACGGCCTTTCCTTTCGATGGTCCCGCGTCCTGCGAATCTGCGTCCACACGCTGTGGTGCATTCCTGGTGCATACGGTCTTATTTCGTTTGTTCAGCATGTCGCGTTCAGTCTTACTCAGCTGCCTTTCGGCTGCTCGAACAGTCTTCTTTTGCTCGGCACTGAGCTGGTTCCTGGAGCGTTCATTCTCTTTCTGTCCCCCATGACGGCTCTTTCGCTGCACTGTGGTCCACAGACGGTCGTCACCGTCACTCTCAGCACTTGGCATCAACAACTCGCTTTCGGCCGTCTTTCTCTCGCCAGCTGGGTTCTCGGACAGATACCCCAAATCTTTGGGTAATTTCTTTCCTTCGTTAAGTTGCGTACTCGCTGACACAGCCCGTACATCAACTACCTCCTCGGTTGAACCAGCAACCGAGGGACTACTCGCCCGACGCACCACCTCGCTGTACAGACGAGGCGTGGTCGAAGCGGAACCGCCGAACTGGTGTTCGCGCGGGGTCATCGATCCGATGGGAGTCAATTGCGACAAACGCGACGACTCGTCTCGGGGCAGAGTACTGGATGGTAGCGATGCGGCTCGCGCACGCGTTCGAAGATTATAGCGGTTAGACATCTGTGTTTTGGGTACCTTGTTGAAGGTGAAAAAAGATGTGGCGGACGCCTCGAAGTAGGAAGACTTGAAGCGTCGACACACGTAGTTCTCGCAGTCGATGGATCAGACGCAGATCACCGGATACAAGATTCCTTTTTTTTCTTTCATCTGATACATCAGTACTTATACTTGTCTTGACATTATTTCAAATCTTTACTATCTCCCTCGTCGTCTGTGACAAAACCTCGTTGCCTCGAGCAACCGTCCATCGCCTGCCAACGCCTTCGCCCTGCAACGACATCGGCCGACGTTACACTGGGTCTGTTGTAACGTTGACCGTCGTGATACCGACAAATTTCCCCAAGTCAACGTGTCCTTACCCGTTCCAGTCCACGTTGTCAATCCACATCGAAACCACTGTTCTGTTCGAGCTGGAATTGAGGATGTTCAATAACAGTGTAACGTCTGTTCTTGGTACTTCAGTAGAGCGGGAAAGTGTTAAGCCCGCCGTGCAGCAGGCCCTTGACCAAGGTGCTGAGATCTACTGCCACTCGAACGCGACAGATAGCAGATGATATATTTCCGTATTGAACGCAAAGATATCCAAGTTCGTATACGCACACATCTATACTCACTCAGGTGTGAGTTCTACAAAGCCCATTCCGGCAAAAACCGATCCCCGATGTTCTGGCTTGACGGGGTCAACAAAAAGCTTCCTGAACGCTTCCTTGTCGATGGGGTCAATGAAATGTTGCGTGAACACAGTCTCAGGGTCTTCGGGCTCCGTAGGCTTCACAGACCCCCCATCTTGGTGCGCTCCCAAGGACATGCAGTCGAGACTGCTCGTCTCCATTGCAGCATCGATCGCCGCTATGAACGCCTGGGTAGACTGCCTCTGGTGTTCACGATCACGTGCAGCGTGAATCGACTGGATCGACGATAAGTACACCTGGGCCATCCACAAATGACGTTCATGACCCTTGCCAGGAGGGTAATTCTTGTTGTTGAGGAGGCCGCGAGACTGAAGCAAGAAGTCCGACTTTTTCTCCCTGCACGTCACTGCGTCTACTATCAGCCATTTATCCAGAGCCTTATTTCTCATAGGCTGTCCGTTGCTGTAGCGAAGGCTTATCCATGTGAGTACCCAGATGAACGACTCTGCGTCGTGTTCATACAGGTGCTTGACCTCACCCCTAAGGGCTTCCTCGGTGAGGAGATCAAGTGCCATGAACGGCACCGTCCCGGTACGTTCGGTCCCAGTGACACCATCCCCGAGCGACGCTAGATCAAAATCATTCAGGACACCCACGATCTTCCCGTTCACGATCCGATACATGAGATTGGATGGGCTGACGTCTCGGTGGCGAACGCCGTTGGTCCAGAGCACGAAGTGGCCTTCATGAAAGAGTCAACCTAAGTTCATTGCAACATGTTTTCGACACGACTTACACCTCACCGTGTCCCACCACGCACGCAAAAAGTCGTCCCCGGTGAGCGCGGTGATCGGCTCCAACTTCCGAAAGACGATCACGTAGAGAACGCGAGATCCATTGACATTGAGGCCAAGGCGCTTCCGAATCAATGCGGTCGAGGTGTGCAGGTATTTCTGATAGCACACCATGGCAGGGACGTGTCCTTCAACATCGTCGCGTCCTTTAACATTGTTGTTCCCCGCGATTTCGTACACTTTCTGCAAAATATCGGGCTCGCTCTTGCGCGATTCTTCCGCCCAGAAGACTTTGGCAATGAGAGGACCCTCGCTGGAGAGTGTTTCACTCGTCGCAGGGAAAACATTCGTGGCTCGGCCATTGAGACCGAAGTGTGTCCTGCGCTCGTCGGAAGATAGCTCGAGTTCGATGTCGATCTCTTTACCCTGTTGATCATGGAAGGTCATCGTGGGTGACCGCGAGCATGGCTTGAATTTCGGGTCGATGTTGGGGTTCAAGCCCCAGTGGCAATCCTGGAAGCGTTGCATGGCGAAAAGAAGGACCAAGAATCGCGGCAGATCTTCAATGAAATTAAGGGCAGAACACTGAATCGCACCCTGTCGATCGTAGCGCCATATGTAAAGAAGATCACCTATCGTAGAATGGGTAAATGCAGTGTCAGAAAGGACAGATGGAGTCACCCACCGACAACTATCAGACCGAGCACATGCTGTCGCCCGGTGTGAGCGGCAAACATTTCAGCCGCGTAACCACCCGCCTGGACGATGACCGGGTGACGCCCCTTCGACTCAGACTTCTGTCGTTTGGGTTCGGAATGAGCACCTTCAGACGACCTTTTACGACCGTTTGAGCCGGATTGTGAAGTCTCAGCACCAGGCAGCGAAAGAAGACGACTGGAACGTCGGGCTAAACAAAGGTCACTATCAAACTAGCCTCACGGAAGAGGTACATACTATCGGCTGGTGGTTGAGAGTTAGCACTCGCAGACGCAGGTGCAGCTGGCAGGGCTTCCGACTGGCGAGCATCATTTTCTTCCATCTGTTGGTCCATCGTGAGATACTGAGGTTTCGGGGGAGGTCTGTGGGACGAGAGAGGATAGGACGAGGGAGGCTTTGCCATTTTCTTCTTGGATATCTTGAACTCCACGAACGTGCGGACGTTGCGCCACTCGAAGGGTTTCAAGGTAGGTTTCAAGGTAGGTTTCAAGGTACTCGTTTCGTTGTTGGAGAAGAGCTCACTGCCAGGGGGCTTTGTGGCAGCTTTGAGTAAAAGTTCCTCCGGCTGTAGGATATCACCGGTGCCACCTGCTACATGATTACGTGCGTCCGACCCCGACACAACGACAACGTCCGGTTTGCGTTCTGAAAGCTGTCCTTGGTGAACTTGCTTCAGAAATGATGGGTCGTTGACGTGGAAGCAGACGGGAGGGCTGTAAGGTTGGGTTCCTGGGCTGCAAGGTCGGGTTCCTGGGACGTCAACCAGCTCGAGACACAGCAACGCTGTGTTCACTGCGGACACGAAGTGAGGGTATAGAGCTGCTTCGACCTTTTTGCTACTTTCGGAGCTGCATGGATTGATCAGATGTGAACAAAGCAAAGCGTCATTATTACAACGTACTATGACTTGAGATTCTCCTTGATGTCAGACGACTTTACTTTGAGATCCTTGTGTTGAAACTTGCCATTACAGACGTCGACCATTTTCTCTAGTAGCTGCTTAAACAAGCTCTCCGTGTCCGGCGAAGGTGACTTGTTAATGCAGTCCTCTATGAAAACCTTCAACATTGTGTCGACCGAACACTCGGTAAACTTCTCAACGTCTCGGGTTATCCATGGACGAACGTTGGACACTCTATACAAGAGGAAGGTGAAACGAGGTAGAAGAGATGACGAGCGCCACTCACTGTACACCGACGGTGTCAATATTCTCGCTGACGGTGGCAGAACCTCGGGACTGCGGAGTGCTCTGCAGCATGGGGTTGGCAGGGTTGGAACGCGGCGGGGAGTTGTCTGTGGCCATGTCGATTTTCGAGCTCAGGAAGTGGTAAGGAAGAATTGTTGGGAGTGTCCATCGCCCGTACGTTCTATTTGTACTGTGCAAGTGAGGTGTGGCGTTGGTGTGGCGTAAAGAACGAACTTCGGTTTGTTCTCGTCTGACACATATTGCCATCAATACGTCGCGGTCACTCCGAGTCAGCTTCGTTTGTATTCTTCCATTACTTGTTTTCTCCATCGAGGGAACAAGCTCCATCAAAGGCATCGCATATACAAGGCGGCGTACGTCCAGCAACACGCCAGAATGGACAAAACTCGCCTATTATTCTAGGATGCAACGATGGCATCAAACGGTCGTTGGAACGTTGAGGTTTGAAACGCTGATGCATTCCCCCACCAACACAGGGAACAACACTCGAAACGAATGTTGTTTCAACTCCGTTTCGCCACCGTGGCGATGGATCATCGATCAATTTCCAGAGCGACGGCGACATACCATCCTGCCCACGCCGCCACCAGAACACACCAACTCATCCCAATCCACAAGGTAAAACAAGCACTCCTTCCCCGTGGCAACCGACTGTGGCGCCGTGGATTGTGAGCGCTTGAGCGCGGGCCCGTTGTGATCTTCGTCCTGCCGGTCCTTGCAAGTTAATACTTCAAAGTTCCCACTCACAGTCGTTCCATGGGCGAGTACAGCCATGATCGAGCGTCCCTTCGGTTTGGGATCTAGGGCGGACGTGGTAAGTATTCGCAAACCGTGAAGTCCCCCTTGCTCACCTGCCGACCGCACACACTCTCTGGTTCTTGCTCTCTTGGACCCCCATAACTCGAAATCATCATGTGCAGAGTTCTCGAACTGAGCCATTATTCAATTTTGTAGGCCATAACCCAATTGTTTGACTTGAGCCGCAGCTTCTGCTTGCTGAATTCGTGTTCTCACTCCATCAGATCCCATGGCGTACATGTATAGATCCAGTGCCTCAGTGGTCGATCAGGTGGCTCTTTGTCATTGACGAGCGGAATGAGATCACCATCGCGCGACGGGGGTACGGAGCCACAACCTCGCCACATTGCCTACTGACATGCAACAGAGGGGTTGCTAAACCTTTGCATGCCACATGAACATCGATCCACCTGTACAAAAAAGCACACTGTGAAACGCATTCAAATATCGACTATTGACGTACCATGTTCGATCAGGGACATAAGACTGCCAATTGTTAGTCGCAAAGACAGCCACGGCCCACAGAGAACAATTCTCACCATCGTAGTTGGGGTCAACTCACCCATACTTGGCAACACAAACTACGCTGTCTTGGAGTTGCAGTTGAGGATGTTCCCCAAGGTGGCAGGTCGGGATGCAGCACCTGGCAAGAATCTAGTGACACTTGAAGGTCGAGAGCGTTTCTCGCACGCCTAGTCGCAATCGCGGCATAGTCTTCTATAACCCGTTATCACTCGAGTGTTGAGCCTGCATACACCATTATGTACTTTTACACTCATTATTACCGAATCAGAGGAGGTAGTCTGAGCATGGCTGAGTGCCGACACATGGGAGTTATTGGGAGGCGAGGACACAGTTTGTTCATGCTAGAGCTGACCATCGTCCGTCGTATAGTAGAACTTGGAACTGTCAGCGACGAGAGTAGACGGAGAAAGCGAGGAATCGCTGGTCACCGAACGTTTGTCCCCAAGCTGTCATTGCTAAATTGCCGGATCGAGGGGTCGGCCAGGCGTAGTGACTAGAATTGTCTGGACAAGGTGTTCAGGATGTTATATAGCAATAAGTAACGCTCAGTGAACTGTGGAAGTCACTTATATATTGGGTATATGTACCTATAGCAATAAGTAACGCTATGGTACGTCAGTAAGAGTAAATCGAGTGGGGATAAATGATATCTCACCTCAGTGAACTGTGGAAGTCACTGAGGTATGTCTAGCTCTACGACGAACGGAAAATTGTGGGATTACATAATATGTCACGACGTTTGACTCCAACACTCCCCCTCAAACGCTACAAAGTCCTAAAGCTGCTGCGAAATGTTTCGCCTTGACATTTGGTAAGGCTTTGGTGAGGGTGTCAGCAACCATTTCGTCAGTTGGACAGTAGAGGAGTCGGAGTGAGCCATTGTCGACTGCGAAACGAATAAAATGGTAGCGGATATCTATGTGCTTGGTACGAGCGTGGAAAGCACCATCTTTGGAAAGTGCAATAGCAGATTGGTTGTCGCAACACAGAATTGTCGGGTTGGCAAGAGGACGGAAAATTTCTTCAACGAAACAGCGCAACCAGATAGCTTCTTTCGCGGCATGAGTGGCAGCAACATACTCAGCTTCGGTTGTCGACAACGTGACAAGTTCTTGTTTCTTCGATGCCCACGAGATTGCTCCACCATCCAAGATAAATGCGTAGCCTGAAATCGCATGACGATGCTCTTGCGAAGCACCATCTGTGTCAGTAAATCCTTCCAGACCAACTTTACCTCCACCGAACATCAGCGCAAGCTTTTTCGTTCCAGCGAGATAGCAGTATATCCTTTTTACAGCCTCCCAATGTCTCATACCAGGATTTGCACTAAACTGTGCGACGGTTGCGACAGCAAATGCAATATCGGGTCGAGTTCCAACTACGAGGTGCATGAGTGACCCGATTGCTTCGTGATATGGTATATTTTTCATTAGTGCACATTTGACGTGAGTCTCCGGAGACTGCTTGCTCGACAGTTCAAGGTTGGGATCCATTGGAATTGACACGGGCTTCAGATCAGCGAAGTTATACTTCACTAGAATAGCCTCTGTGTAAGCGTCCTGCGACAGCGATATGGTGTGCGCAGCTCGATCGCGTGTCACTTTTATTCCAAGAAGTGACGAGATTGGTCCCAGGTCTGTGAGCTTGTATCGGGCAGCAACGTCAGCTTTGAAATCCTTAATCAACTTCTTGTCACTCTCGGTTACAGTGCAGTCGTCAACGTGAGATGCGAGAATGAGGATTTCGATGCCGACATGTCGATAATACCCCTCAGTCTGATTCAGCATGACGAAAGCCCAGATGTTCGAGCAGGCGACACAACTCTTTGTACCACTTGAGTGCGCCCTGCTTCGATCCATAAAGTGCGACACGGAGGAGTGCGATAGGATGTTTGAATTTCTTGTCGACTTCAAGGCCAGGTGGAAGCTCCATGTAGATGGTTTCATCTGGATCGAGCTTCCCATTGAGGTAGGCACTCTGAAAATCGAAGACTTCAATGTCCCAGTCGTTTCGGGCTGCGATGGCAAGGATCGTGCAGAGAGATGCGAGATGAGCGACGGATGCATACGTATCGTAGTAGTCGACTCCGTACACCTGTGAATAGCCTTTTGCAACAAGGCGGGCTTTGTACTTCTCAATTTCGCCGTCTGCGTTCCGCTTGATACGAAATACCCATTTGCAACCAACGACGTTCACATCGTCTGGCCGTTCGACGATCGACCATGTACGTGCATCCTTGAGAGCTTTCAACTCTTTCTTCATGGCGTCGTCCCATTTTGGCCAGTTCCGACGTGCACGCGCTTCTTCAACTGTCGTGGGATCGCTGCCTTCTATGGCTGCTGTAGCTTCAGCCACCATCGCAAACACCTCATCGTCGTCCTCGTCGAGCTCTCCCCCAGCACCCAGCATTCCGAACTCAGCTGCAACGTCACCCGACCCCTCAGTGCCCGTCTGGACGCCGCGCGGCAAAATGCGGTCGTTATGTCCGTCACTCGTGCCCTCGCCTTCTCGCAAACGACGAACGTACGTGGATTCGACGCGGACCCGACCAGAGCGACGCGGTTCGACGGGAGGTTCGAAATGGAGTCCCAGGTGATCAATAGCAGGAGGGGATGGCTGCTGCTGGTGTGCAGAGTCTTCAGCAGGTGAGTGATCGCGTTTTTCAGCCTTATCAGTGTGCTGATCGCTAATATCTTCATTGTTACTTGTGCTTGCCTGCTCCCCCGTGAGCGGTGCACTGATGGGGACAGCAACGTCGACCCGTTCGAAGCGCATGCTGCGCTCGACGCCGATCTGCTGTGTGTCTTCCCAGTACACGCGGTGCCCACCCAATGACCATCACGCGCCCGTACATCAAGCTTCGAACCATTTGGATTGTGCACCTTGACATGGCAACCCCACGTTGGTAAGTTCGACAGCTCGGGCTTGTGCTGATATAATAGTTCATAGGGCGTTCTGTTACCGAGCGCACGCATTGATGATCGGTTCTTCAACCACACCATATGCATCAAGGCCTCGCCCCACAATGTCTTTGGCAACCCACTCGCGTGCAAGACAGCACGTACGTGTTCGATTAGCGTGTGGTTTAGGCATTCCGCCACGCCATTGTGCTCCGGGGTATCGTGCACGGTAAGTTTGCGTTCTGTGCCCTTCATGCGCAAATGACGGCTGAATTCGTCACGCAGGAACTCTCCCCCGCGATCCGAACGTAGCCGTTTTATTTTTGTGTCGAACTGTGTACTGACTCAAGCCTCGTATTCTCTGTAGGCTTCAAAGGTTTCATCTTTGGTCTTCAGGAGTCGAAGGTCAGTAAAACGGGTGTGGTCATCTGTAAACGACACGAAATATTGGCTATGTGCATTGGTTTGCACAGGTGACGGTCCCCAAAGGTCAGTGTAGACCTCATTGCCAAAGTGATCACGTCTCGGTGGGTCGTGGGTCTTCCCGATGGCTTTGCGGGTTGCTTTAGCATAGTCACAGGACTCACAGGGTCCCATGGTTGCGTTCGCAGGGTCGAGCGTTATTCCGGTGATGACGCCGTCACGCAACATCTGCCGGATCGCTTCTGGGGCGATATGTCCAAGTCGGACATGTATCTCTTCCATGGTGAGTGGCTCGTTGGTGTCTGCAACCCCTGCGAATGGCGTGCGGGGTCCCCTTATTGCATAAAGACCTCGGCTGACTGGTATCTCTGCCAGCTGCCTCTTTTTCGAGTCGAAAATCCGGCATCGTGAGTCACGGAACAACGTTGCATAACCTATGCCATCGAGACGGCTGATCGAGATCAATGTCACACCGATTTCGGGCGTATACAGTACGTCCTTCAAGAGAATTCGTGTCTGACCCTTGCTGTTTGGTATGGTGATGTAGAGGTCACCTTTCCCAATGGCCTCGAAGGTGTGTTTGTCGGCTGCGGTGATCGGTTTTGAAGGCATAGCAACGAGGTTGACAAACTGATCTTTGTAGGAT
Source organism: Phlebopus sp. FC_14 (assembly GCA_021018615.1). Classification (NCBI taxonomy): domain Eukaryota; kingdom Fungi; phylum Basidiomycota; class Agaricomycetes; order Boletales; family Boletinellaceae; genus Phlebopus; species Phlebopus sp. FC_14. The sequence goes on along the minus strand of JAEVFL010000016.1, from coordinate 211,998 downwards.
GACATGTGACGAGATGCACCGGAATTGAAGAGGATCATGGAATTGGCAGTGTCACCTGCTCCGCTGGCGAGCATTGCATAATCGAAGCTGGTCGTGACCACTTCATTATCTTCGTCATCGGTCTCCTCGGGTAAGTCGTGAATCGACAGTAAGTCATCTTCGTCGACTTCTGTCAGCCAGTCTAGCTGATCTTCCCAGTCGTCATGGGCATGTGTAAGCCAGACACCATCAGGTTCTGCACTCGCTTCTGTGGCTATGGCAGCCCTTTCTGGAGCCTTTCTTTTGCCACGTCCCTTGGGTCCTTGTCCCGCTTTTCCGCCACCCTCTTCCCAGCAATCTTCGGATTTGTGGCCCTTTTTGCCACAATTAAAGCATGTTCCAGTGAACCTTTTCTTGCAGGAGGGTTGTGCTGAGTAAGCGACATCTTCACTACTTGCTGGCGGCTTCTTCAGCTTCGTTTGATGACGATCATACTCGTCTGTCATGGCTGTCATGATGATATTGGGTGAGACGAGTGATGGCAACTACCTCTCGCAGCGTCAACAACTAAAACTTAGTGGTGAAAGCAGATCAGTTATCGTCTGACCTGAAGACGTGAAAGTGTGAAGGAGTAAAGCGTCGAGTTAGACTCTTCGATGACGAGTGAAGTGATGAGGAGGAGGACTTAGGATCGCTCGTGGACGGGTAGCCCCAAGAGAACCAAGCTAGGGTCTCTGGGCGTTGGCATTGCATCTTATATACAGTTGCAGTGTTTGTATCTAACAAACATATGATATCATCGGAATGTTCCACAACATTCCACGACGTTCCATATGACGTCAGGTGATGTCATGGTCCAGACCGGTCTAGGTGAGTCTATTCTAGAGTGTTCTAGGCAAGTCTAGGCCTAGTCACGTGATATCTAAATATAAGTCCTCGCCCGCATGTGGTAAGTCATGTGCTATCGAGTCACGTGTGCTGGTCACATGATTAAATAAGCACGTGATGTAAGTCACATGACCACAAAAAGAAAGAGAAAAACAGAGAAAAATATAGGAAAAATTATACCCCGTAACACTACCCCCCTTCTAGGAATCGCATTCCAGGCGATTAAACGGGGCAGAAGCCACAGAGCAATAATTAACATAGGGAGAGAATAAAGAATCGAATTGCGACTGAACCATGCGCAATTTCCTGGGAGCGGAAGGGTGACGACGATAGAAATCGCGAATAGCATCGCGAGCATTACTTAGGTTAGCCTCAGGCTCCCAAGTACGCTCCTCGTCAGAGTAACCAACCCAATGTACCAAGAACTCGAGGCGACGACCCCGCAAGTGGGAGTCAACAATGTAATCAACCTCGTACTCTTGGTCACCCTCTTCGGTAACTAGTACCGGACCAGGTTGTTGCGCTGGTTGACCGGGCAATCGTTCCTTATAAGGTTTGATGCGACTAATATTCACAACCGGGTGAATGCGCATCGTAGAAGGTAACCGAAGTTCAACGGCATTGGAGCCGACCAGCTTCGTGATTTCGTAAGGACCGAGCCAGCGCTCCGTAAACTTCCGACTAGGTCGAGGAAGCTTTAAATTAGAAGTACTCAACCACACTTTATCGCCGATCTGATAAGGAGGTGGCTGTGATCTATGACGATCGGCTTTCTTTTTCATAGCGGCTTGCGCTTTCTCTAGGTTTTTACGAGCCTGCTCAAGGGTTTTCTCCATATTGGTAGCGAGATCCTCGGCTGCAGGGACCCTGGATTGAAGCGGTTCAACACCCATCCTTGGTTTGTAGGATCGAGTGACCTCGAATGGAGATTTTCCAAGCGAATCCTGGCGCTTGTTGTTATAAGAGAATTGCGCCAGCGCTAGCCAATCAGACCAATCATATGGCTTTTCGGCTACGAAAAGACGGATATATTCCTGTAACGCTTGGTTCATCCGTTCGGTTTGCCCGTCTGTTTGTGGGTGGAAAGTGGTGGAGAGCTTAAGCTCAATCCCTAAGAATTTTCCCAATTCGCGCATAACCTGAGACGCGAATTGTGGACCACGATCCGAAACGATAGTCGTTGGAAGACCGTGATGCTTCCAGACATGTTGTAAGTACAACTTGGCCGTTCCGAGAGCCGTGATCGTTTTATTGGTTGGAATAAATATCGCTTCTTTTGAGAAACGATCAACGATTACTAAAATCGTGTCGTAACCATCCGAAAGCGGTAAGTCCGTTGTAAAATCTGCCGAAATATCGACCCATGGTCCAGATGGGATCGGCAGTGGTTGGAGCATGCCTGCTGGGGCAATGCGAGAACTTTTCATGCGTGCGCATCGATCGCAACGCGAAACATAGTCCTTGACTTGAGTATGTAACCCAGGCCAATAATAATTACGTTCCACCAATTCCTGCGTCTTTGACTGACCAGGATGTCCAGCGATAGGATTATCGTGATGAAGCGTGAGAATGTCTTGGCGAAGCTTGGCATCACCAGGAACATAAATACGACCTTCTCGGAAGTAAAGCCCATCTTGGAGCTTATAATTAGATCCTAGATCCAAATCTTTAGATAGTCCCTTAATTCGTTCAACGATTGAAGACTCTTCGGCTTCTACAACGATATGTTGAGCCCTGATCTTTTCGGGAGGAATTACTGTAACGCCCTTGTTGTCATCTTCAACTCCATGGGAGTGGTCACAACGTCGGGATAAAGCATCCGCTTTCGTCATAGAGGTTCCTGCCTTATGGACCAAGGTAAAGTCGAATCGAGTAAGGTACAAGGACCATCGTGCTTGTCGTCGATTCAGATCTTGAGATTTCATAAAATATTGGAGATTCTTGTGATCGGACCAAATTTCAAATTTGTGCCGAGCACCTTCTAGATAATGTCGCCACGTTTCTAACGCACGGATAATAGCGAGCATTTCTTTATCTGCAACCTGATAGTTCCGCTCTTGCGCAGATAGAGCGTGAGAACTAAAGGCGCATGGTCGCCATTCTCCATTGGGACATTTCATAGATAGGACAGCCCCTGTGGCAAAATCCGAGGCATCGGTTTCTAGGCGGAATTCCGCATCGATATCTGGATAAACCAAAATAGGTGCTGTCGTAAAGCGTTCTTTAAGCGTATCAAACGCTTGTTGTTCTTTATCTCCCCAGTTCCACTGGAGATCTTTACGTGTTAAGTCCGTAAGAGGTTTGGCAATTCCAGCATAACCGAGTATGAAGCGACGGTAAAAGTTTGCAAGACCGAGGAAAGAACGGACTTGTTTGACCGTTCGTGGGACTGGCCACTCCTGAATTGCTTTAACTTTCGATTCGTCCATGCGAACGCCATCGCGAGTCACGGTCATACCGAGGAATTCTACTTCTGTCTTGTCAAAGAAGCACTTCTCCGGCTTGACAAATAAGTCATTATCTTTGAGCCGCTGGAGCACACGTGCAACAGCTTTATGATGCTCATTGATATTGTCCGATTTGGTATAAATTAATAGATCATCCATATAGATAACAACAATGTCGTCCATATCCGCAAATAGCTCGTTCATCATTGCCTGGAACGTAGCTGGCGAATTACAGAGACCAAAGAACATGACGAGAGGTTCGAAAGAACCGAGATGACAGACGAACGCTGCCTTCCATTCATCGCCTTCTTTGATTCGTACATTATTGTATCCCCATCGGAGATCCATTTTCGTGAAATATCTTGCACCCTTTAGCTTGTCGACAAGCTGACTAATCAGGGGCAAGGGATAATTATTTTTAACCGTTCCTTCATTCAGATAGCGGTAATCTTGAACCATCCGCTTGGTGCCTTCCTTCTTAGGAACGAAGAAGACTGGCGATGTCTGAGGTGACTTTGACGGTCTAATATAGCCCTTCGAGAGCTGATCTTCAATAAAGGATTTTACTTCATCCTGCTCCTGAGCTGAAAGGGGAATCATTCGTCCTTTCCTAGGTTTGAAGTCTTCCTTGAGTTCGATTGCATGATCCCACGGCTTGCGTGTTGGCATGCGCTCGGATTCTTTCTTCGAGAAAGTTTCGTAAAAGTCCTTGTGGTAAACGCTGGGAACTAATTCCTTAACAGGTGTTTCTAGAACGACCGTGCTTTGCAGCTTTTTCCACGTGTTATCAGTTTCAAGGTCACTGATAAGACCTTTCCATCTAGAGACTGCTTCGACTTCTTCTTCTAGTTCCATCGAAGCGAGGCGCGTAGCGCGATTAGACAATTGGTAACAAGATCTTGGGCAACGATTTAATTTAACTTCACCAGTTTGCCAGTTAATGTTAGGATTGTGGAATTCGAGCCAGGTATATCCGAGGATTATGGCAGCAGTGCCGAGATCACTGATTTCGGCTTGAACTACTTCTTTGTGACCTTTATACTCCATACGGATTTCTACGACATGAGTAATGTCTCCTGCTCGGTTCTTGGTACCATCGACATTAAAAACTGGGATAGGTATCGGCAATTTGCGTAGCATAATGCCTTGTCGCTTAGCCCATTGGCGATCGATAAAGATAGAATTTGCTCCACTATCAAGTAGAGCTTGAACTGGGATAGGGGTCGTGGTGTCAATATCCACGTGTTTGTCCAGTACTTCGATCGGAAGTTTTAATTCCTTTTTAAGGGAAACCGATCTAGTAACTATCCGTTCAGGAAAATCATCTCCAGGGGACAAGGAGTTGATAGAAGAAGATATTTTGGGTTTCGGGGAATTAAGCACGGGTTGAACCGCCGAGCCTCGTAAGGAGGACCCCCCTTCTACGTACGTATCCAAGAAATCAGAGAAGAGAGAAACTAAACTATTTTTTTGTGATTGTTTTGTATTTTCTATTTTTGTAGATTCTTTTGTATTTTTAGAACTACCTATTGCACACGTATCAAGAACTCGAGAAGAAGAAAAAGAAGAGGAATCAGAAGTATCAAGACAAGAAAACCTATTACTACAAGAAGAAAAAGAAGCATTGTTATTAACACATTTATTTTGCCCTGTTTGAGCTACAGGCTCGGGCTTCCTGACAGATGCTTTTAGGCGCTGTCTGCCGCCTGCCAGAGATGTGGCACCCTGAACTGTCCCCGTGTTCAAGGGCCGAAGGCTTTTCCCTGCGCCTTCATCTCCGTTGTGTGCATGTCGAAGAAGAAGGCTTTCGCCTCTTCGAAGTCCATGCCACGCCAGTGATCAGCTGGCGCGCTTTCTGTTTGACGCACTTGGCGCCCATTGTTTGCCGGCTGCCTGTGCCGGTCCGTGGTGTGGCGGTCCGAGCCACAACGACAGTTTGGTGCCTTGCACTGTCGGGCAAAGTGGCCTGACTTGCCACACTTGTAACAGTCCATCTGGAGCCTTCTTTGCTCCGGCTGTTTGCCCTTCTGTGCGGCGCCGATGTCCATTGCGTCGCCTCCACTGGTTCCGTATGTTTTACCTCCACGGCTGGAGGAAGAAGTGTTTTGCGCGTTGTTTGCCCAGGCACGCCCCTGGGATTGGCTCTTCCCGAATTGATATTCAAAAAGATCGGCCCGACTTCCGATTCGTCGGACCTCTTCGAGGTATTTTTCTATGTCGTTTTCTTGTGTACCTTGAAGGTATATCTCTTTGATTATATCGGGCCGTGCTGCCCGTTCGAGAAGATAGATTGCGTGTTGATCGTCGCAATCTGCTTGGATAACCAAGGAATGGAATTGAACGACAAATTCGTCAGTTCTTTTCCTTCCTTGTTTTAGTTGAACGAGCTGGTTCATAGCCCATTCTGGTTCGCCAAGGGGTCGGAAGTATTTCTTGATTTCCTTCCCTAACACATGTAGTGTTGGCCACGAGTTTTGGTCGGTGTATTTTCGGATAAGGGCCTCGGCAAACCGACCGGCTACCGGGCCTTTCATTCTAGAGAGAACGGCTACACAACCATCGAAGTTGGTTGTGAGAACCGCTGCATTTGCGGTAAGCCAAGTTTCGAGCTTGACCCACCAAACGGAGAATTCTTTTCGGTCACCATTGAAGGAACCGGGGTCTGCGAATATTTCAACCTTTCGGCTGATGTTGGATGGTGCATTTTGAAGCGTTTGTAGCGCTTCATTCATTTGTTGTAATTGCGCCTGGAGGTTGGCGACTTCTTGTTGTAGGTTGGCCATTTTCTAAAAATAACCAGGTTCGTTGTAAAGATAATAAGGTGCGTGGCGGGGGCGGTTTGCTAACGGCACCTGTTGGCGGGGGCGGCGAAGAGATGGGAGAAATTCTTGCACGTGTCTTCGTGCGGGGAAGCGAAGGCGATTAGATGTTCGCCGGGGTAGAGCTGGAGGTGAAGAAGGGGAACGAGGAGGTGGCGTTGGTGTGTGGAAGATCTGTTCTTCTAGATCTGCCTCAAGTTCCTCTTCCTTCTTTATGCGGTGGAGAAAATCTACCGGTTCCTGTTTGGGGATCAACCACTCAGGAGCGGGTTCAAGATCTTCAAATTTGATTTGGGGTGCTGGGGTAAAGGCGCGGTTAAGATGATGAAATTCGAGGGCTGCGGCTTGAGCCCGAGTGTCGAGAACGCGCTGGCGAGTAGTGCGAGCCACGTTGAAAAACTGTTTCTTCGTCAGGGTCTTTTCTTCCTATACCCTTTCGCTGTCCAGTCAATATCCGACCTGGCACAGCCCCTGAAGTACTACTTTGGTAATGTTTTGATATAAACCACTCCTAAGACAGTACGGGCACAAGACCGCTCTTTCGTACTGGGAGGGTTTCTAAGGTAACAACTACAACGAATGCGCCTCACGAGGACGCGGGACGATGCCCAAAAGAAGTAAAAGGGGTTTGACGGGGGATTTAACCGCTAGAGAAGGATCTCTAGTTCTCTCTCGAGAGAAGCCGTCGATGGGGCCCTAGATAGCGCAACGTCCTTCTCGAACCTCAACGGTCGGGGACTAAAGCAAACGAAAGGCGCGGTAATGCGCAGCGAAATGAAAATGATGTATGTAAACGGCAAGGGCACGAGTAGTGCGGACGCCGGGAGAGTGGGTAAGCTTGGTTCTAGTGAGACGAGCGATGGCAACTACCTCTCGCAGCGTCAACAACTAAAACTTAGCGGTGAAAGCAGATCAGTTATCGTCTGACCTGAAGACGTGAAAGTGTGAAGGAGTAAAGCGTCAAGTTAGACTCTTCGATGACGAGTGAAGTGATGAGGAGGAGGACTTAGGATCGCTCATGGACGGGTAGCCCCAAGAGAACCAAGCTAGGGTCTCTGGGCGTTGGCATTGCATCTTATATACAGTTGCAGTGTTTATATCTAACAAACATATGATATCATCGGAATGTTCCACAACATTCCACGACGTTCCATATGACGTCAGGTGATGTCATGGTCCAGACCGGTCTAGGTGAGTCTATTCTAGAGTGTTCTAGGCAAGTCTAGGCCTAGTCACGTGATATCTAAATATAAGTCCTCGCCCGCACGTGGTAAGTCATGTGCTATCGAGTCACGTGCGCTGGTCACATGATTAAATAAGCACGTGATGTAAGTCACGTGACCACAAAAAGAAAGAGAAAAACAGAGAAAAATATAGGAAAAATTATACCCCGTAACATTGGGAGTAAGTGAGACGAAGGTATCACTAGCGCTCACGGCGCTTCTCGTTGGCGCTTGTAGCGTCTACACTTTCTTTTATTTTCCTTTATCTTATCTTATCAGGTTGGCGCTTATCTAATCGGTGAGCGTTAATCTTATCTGGTGGCTATGTAGTCTAGGCCGTTCGAGACTTCATTCCAGACTACAGGTCTTAGGGTTTTACCTTACTAGGTCGAGATGTACTTATATAGCACTTAGGCTGCTCACCTTAGAGGGGCACGTACCATGGTCCGTGCGCACATACTATAGTATATAAGTAGCTACCGTCTCGCCTGTAATTCCTTAGTTCAATATACTTGTGGTTATACCAGTAAAACCCTCGGCCTTAGCTGCTAGATGAGGGCGGTATAGCTTAACGGGTCTAGCGGACTCCGAGTGACCCACGTCAAGGGTCATCTCTTTTAGTTTGGTTTGTTTTTCCGTCATGTTCCGCTCGACGCGTAACAGTAAGGGATTGCTTAAGGACTGTTGCAGATCCCATCATTGCTGAAATGTTTGCATCGTAAGAAGTCGGAAGGGATCCTAGAATTATGGCTGCAAAATCATCGTCTGACGGAGTTTCGCCCATGGATGCCAGTTCTTCACGAATGGCACGCATTTTATCAAAGTGTGCTCGCACGTCACCCTTCTCTGTACAGCGTAGCTCGTGGAGCTTTCGTCGCAGCTCAATCGTCACGATATAGGAACGATTTTCGAATTCACTCGACAAAATCTTCCACATTGATGCGGCTGCTTTCTCGTTCCGGACGCGGATAAACAGCAACTCCGGGAGTGTTCCTCCGATAACACTTTTGACCCAAGCATTGTCTTTTCCCCATTCCGCAAGCTTTGCTAGATATGCATCAAGTAGTGCTTGCTCTGCGGTCGTAGGGGTCCACGAGGCCTCTTTCCCATCATGGGGATCCACGGGTTTCGGCGTTGACCCTTGTAGGTACCCGATTAACCCTTTTGCCTCTACTGTCCACTCGACCCGATCTTTATAGGTCAGCCAGTTGCTGCCGTCGGTCTTCAGCGTGGGAATGCGAATCTGTTCATCTTTCATTATAGTGGACATGCTGGATTTTTTGTGCAAGCGTGCTTCAATTCTTTTCAAGTTACTGAGCGTCGGGGCTCATAACCTATAGCAATAAGTAACGCTCAGTGAACTGTGGAAGTCACTTATATATTGGGTATATGTACCTATAGCAATAAGTAACGCTATGGTACGTCAGTAAGAGTAAATCGAGTGGGGATAAATGATATCTCACCTCAGTGAACTGTGGAAGTCACTGAGGTATGTCTAGCTCTACGACGAACGGAAAATTGTGGGATTACATAATATGTCACGACGTTTGACTCCAACATGTTAGTACTGGTTGACAAAGGGTAAAGAGGTTTCTCATAGTTGAATCCTTGGAACATGGCGTCGGCAGAGATATAGAAATGTGTGGTGTTCTGAGAACGTTCACACAAGAGTCTTGAAGGAACTTAGGGCGAACAGAAGGAACGGCTCGAACTGTGATTGTAGGTGGGAAGGATCGACTCTCGACTTCAACACCATCGAGCTAGTTAAATAGAAAACAAGAAAATCAAATAGTCAAATTTCGAAAGTCGAGAAGGACCCACTCACGCTGGTGGCGCTCGTCATCCCATGGGTAACTCAAGACGTTTGAGAAGTTTACCGAGTGTTTGGTCGACACAATGTTGAAGGTTTTCATAGAGGGCTGCGTCGACAAGTCACCTTCGCCGGACACGCTACTAGAGAAAATGGTCGACGTCTGTAATGGCAAGTTTCAACACAAGGATCTCAAAGTAAAGTCGTCTGACATCAAGGAGAATCTCAAGTCATAGTACGTTGTAATAATGACGCTTTGCTTTGTTCACATCTGATCAATCCATGCAGCTCCGAAAGTAGCAAAAAGGTCGAAGCAGCTCTATACCCTCACTTCGTGTCCGCAGTGAACACAGCGTTGCTGTGTCTCGAGCTGGTTGACGTCCCAGGAACCCGACCTTGCAGCCCTCCCGTCTGCTTCCACGTCAACGACCCATCATTTCTGAAGCAAGTTCACCAAGGACAGCTTTCAGAACGCAAACCGGACGTTGTCGTTGTGTCGGGGTCGGACGCACGTAATCATGTAGCAGGTGGCACCGGTGATATCCTACAGCCGGAGGAACTTTTACTCAAAGCTGCCACAAAGCCCCCTGGCAGTGAGCTCTTCTCCAACAACGAAACGAGTACCTTGAAACCTACCTTGAAACCTACCTTGAAACCCTTCGAGTGGCGCAACGTCCGCACGTTCGTGGAGTTCAAGATATCCAAGAAGAAAATGGCAAAGCCTCCCTCGTCCTATCCTCTCTCGTCCCACAGACCTCCCCCGAAACCTCAGTATCTCACGATGGACCAACAGATGGAAGAAAATGATGCTCGCCAGTCGGAAGCCCTGCCAGCTGCACCTGCGTCTGCGAGTGCTAACTCTCAACCACCAGCCGATAGTATGTACCTCTTCCGTGAGGCTAGTTTGATAGTGACCTTTGTTTAGCCCGACGTTCCAGTCGTCTTCTTTCGCTGCCTGGTGCTGAGACTTCACAATCCGGCTCAAACGGTCGTAAAAGGTCGTCTGAAGGTGCTCATTCCGAACCCAAACGACAGAAGTCTGAGTCGAAGGGGCGTCACCCGGTCATCGTCCAGGCGGGTGGTTACGCGGCTGAAATGTTTGCCGCTCACACCGGGCGACAGCATGTGCTCGGTCTGATAGTTGTCGGTGGGTGACTCCATCTGTCCTTTCTGACACTGCATTTACCCATTCTACGATAGGTGATCTTCTTTACATATGGCGCTACGATCGACAGGGTGCGATTCAGTGTTCTGCCCTTAATTTCATTGAAGATCTGCCGCGATTCTTGGTCCTTCTTTTCGCCATGCAACGCTTCCAGGATTGCCACTGGGGCTTGAACCCCAACATCGACCCGAAATTCAAGCCATGCTCGCGGTCACCCACGATGACCTTCCATGATCAACAGGGTAAAGAGATCGACATCGAACTCGAGCTATCTTCCGACGAGCGCAGGACACACTTCGGTCTCAATGGCCGAGCCACGAATGTTTTCCCTGCGACGAGTGAAACACTCTCCAGCGAGGGTCCTCTCATTGCCAAAGTCTTCTGGGCGGAAGAATCGCGCAAGAGCGAGCCCGATATTTTGCAGAAAGTGTACGAAATCGCGGGGAACAAGAATGTTAAAGGACGCAACGAGGTTGAAGGACACGTCCCTGCCATGGTGTGCTATCAGAAATACCTGCACACCTCGACCGCATTGATTCGAAAGCGCCTTGGCCTCAATGTCAATGGATCTCGGGTTCTCTACGTGATCGTCTTTCGGAAGTTGGAGCCGATCACCGCGCTCACCGGGGACGACTTTTTGCGTGCGTGGTGGGACACTGTGAGATGTAAGTCGTGTCAAAAACATGTTGCAATGAACCGATGCTGACTCTTTCATGAAGGTCACTTCGTGCTCTGGACCAACGGCGTTCGCCACCGAGACGTCAGCCCATCCAATCTCATGTATCGGATCGTGAACGGGAAGATCATGGGTGTCCTGAATGATTTTGATCTAGCGTCGCTAGGGGGTGGCGTCACCGGGACCGAACGTACCGGGACGGTGCCGTTCATGGCACTTGGCCTCCTCACCGAGAAAGCCCTTAGGGGTGAGGTCAAGCACCTGTATGAACACGACGCAGAGTCGTTCATCTGGGTGCTCACCTGGATAAGCCTTCGCTACAGCAACGGACAGCCTATGAAAAATAAGGCTCTGGATAAATGGCTGATAGTAGACGCAGTGACGTGTGGGGAGAAAAAGTCAGCCTTCTTGCGTCAGTCTGACAGCCTCCTCGACAACGAGGATTACCCTCCTGGCAAGGGCCACGAACTTCATTTGCAGATTGCCCACACGTACTTATTGTCGATCCAGCTGATCCATAGTGCAAGTGGGATGCACCAGAGTTCCTTCGGAGTGCACCAAGATGGGGGGTCCGTGAAGTCTACGGAGCAGCCCGAAGACCCTAAGGCTGTGTTCAAGAACTTTTTCATTGACACCATCCGCAAGGAACATCGGGGGACGGTTTTTGCTGAAATGAAGTGGGCAGAAGACTTTGTAGAAAGTACTCACACTTGATTGAGTGTAGATGTGTGCGTGTCCGAACTTGGATATCTTTACGTTCAATACGGAAATATATGATTTGCTCTCTGTCACGTTTGAGTCTGAGCACCTTGGTCAATAGTCTCGAACAGACGTTCTCGGAAGTGACCGGATGCGAGTGACATTTTAGGACATCCGTGGTTGAAAACCCGGAGTTTCCACTTCCTAGAACGTCTGGAGACATTCGCCACGTGACAGCCTCATCGATCATGCTGTGGCTGTGTTGCTACCTCCTGCTCACCTTACCAGCTGTGTTGTGCACGTCCTAACGATGGAAATCGACGACGACGACTCTGTATTGGACGCTGAGAGTTTATTTGCTGCTGCAGATGTACCAATTGAATATAACTATTTTGATCTCGAGCTTCCCAAAGACATACTGCCATCCGCTATACCCAACCAACCACCTCCCCTCGTTAGGGAATATCACGGGTATGGGTATCAACGGGTATGGGTACGGGTTGGCCTCATAGGCACCCGGACCCTTACCCGTACCCGCGACAGTGGGTATGAGAACAAAATGCTAGCATAATGACTACTAAAACATGATGTAACTGTATAGCTGTCAAATCTTGTTGTCATGACATGAGAACGGAAAGCAATACACAAATAAACCCCATCCAACTAAATCCACTCAATCCACGACTCCACGATGCAACACAATTTTTTCTCCCAAGGTAGCAAGCGTCTGTCGAAGCCAACTGAAAAGGCAAAGGCGGCTCTTGAGGAGCTTCTTCCAAAGAAGCGAAAGGCCAATGATGGAAGCAGCAGCACGGCAACGAATAAGGTTTGCAATGACCGGGCTGACAAGACATTACCATCAGCACCAAAGAAGGTTCGCAAGGACCAAGCCAAAGGTGACCAGAGCGACACAAGCACTGACGAGGTGACCATCCTGCCATCTCCTACACCCGTAGTGGTTGTACCACGGCCAGTCACTGTGCAGACTGAGATGGAAGCGGGTGTTGGCAAGTTGTCTGGCACCAAACGCAAGGTAGCTGAGCCTGCAACAGATGAGCCCGAGAGCCCTGAAGACGAGCTAGGTAAGTTTAAGTGTTACATATATTATTAGTACTCATTGCCTTCAGCGAGATTAATGAAGGGATGGACATCACCTGTCTATGCATTCTTTCATGTGACCCCACAGATCGTCGAGATTGGTGGACGCCGTGCACATGACTTCAAATGTGGTGCTCATGGCTGCAAGGCAAAGATTCGACGGTATCTTGACACAAAAGATGCCGGCTCCACGAGCAACATGCACAAGCATGTCAAAGCTTGCAGCGGCTGGGGACTGGAGGTGCTTGAACAAGCTAACAAGGCCACGGACGCAAAAGAGGTGCGAATGAACATCATCGGTACCTTTCTACGAGATGGGACAATCACAGCGTCATTCGGACAAAAGAGTCAAGGGCAAGTTACTTACTCTAATCGGCAGCACACTCGTGCTGAGAGCAGGTATATTAGATGTACTATCAGTGACTTGACTGACTAATATGCTATCCTGCAGGGCCGAAATTGTGCGCTGGGTGTCAGAGAGTCTACGACCATTTAACATTGTCAAAGACAGGGGATTTCAGAGTTTGATGAAGACTGGACGACCAGAATATCACATACCTTCCCCACAGACCATTTCGCGAGATGTTCGACTGGTCTTCACACGCACCCGACAGCGAGTTGCTAAAATGTTGAAGGTGAGTCACCGTATAGTCTACCCTTCAAAGTTTTAACACACTTACCAGGAACACGACGGAAAGATGCATTTTACAACAGATTCTTGGACAGCACCAAACCACAGGGCATTTGTGGCATTTTGTGTCCATCTCGAGCACAACGGTGCTCCCCTGAGCCTTCCGTTAGATATCGTCGAGGTAGCTAAGGTATGGAAACACTTGCCTGAAAAGAGGATCAGCAAATGATGTGTCCCCAGTCCCATACGGGACTAGAACTGACGACAACCTTCGCAACGATGCTAGACGAATTTGGTGTGTCAGATAAGGTAATGACAACAAATCAAGGGCTTACCGGTTACTGAAAAGTGACGCAGATATTGAGCGTCACTTGCGACAATGCCACGAACAACGATGTTATGATTGACGAGCTTGCTAACTTGGCGTCGGGATTTGCAGGATCCGCAAGCCATACGAGATGTTTCTTGCACATTATCAACCTCGTTGCGAAGTCGCTTATATGCCAGTTTGATGTCAAAACAAATAAAAGCCAAAGGGAGGGGCAAGGAGAGGAAGAGCGGGACAAGGAACATGAAGAACTGTTGGAAGATGGCGAATGTGAAAGTGGAGTTGAGGTGCCAGCGCTGGGTAACGACAAAGAGAACCAAGCCGATGATAACGATGATGGATGGATCGACGAGGTAGAGTTGTTGACCGATGATGAGAAATCGGCACTGGAGGATGAAATTCGCCCTGTTAAGTTGGCACTGACAAAGGTCAGTTAGCGTGATACGTACCTCTCCACGGTGGCTCAGTCCTTCTCTCAGCTCCGACAACTTGCGTACAAGATCATCCACTCCACGACCATTGTCCTTCTGAGACGATGGTGCCACTTAGCGCTCAAGGCGTTTACGTTTGGCGCTCACTTTCTTTTATTTTTCCTTATCTTATCTTATCAGGTTGGCGCTTATCTTATCAGGTTATCTGGTGAGCGTTAATCTTATCTGGTGGCTGTGGGGCCCAGGCCGTTCTAGGCTCTGCACCTCGACTATGGGTATTAGGGTTTACCTTACTTAGGCGTTTCCTTCCTTATATAGTACTTAGACCGTTCACCTTAGTAGGGCACTGACCATGGTCCGTGCACGGTAGCTAGGGTATATAAGTAGCTACCTCGACGCCTGTATTCCCTAGTTCAATATACTTGTGGTTATACCAGTAAAACCCATGGCCTCGCTGCTATAGATGGGCGGTATAGCTTAACGGGTCTAGCGGACTCCGAGTGACCCACGTCAAGGGTCATCTCTTTAGGTTTGGTTTGTCTTTCTTTGTCGTGTTCCGCTTGACACGTAACACCTTCCAGCTTGGAAGGAAATCCTTCATGAACTTCGTCAAACGATAACGCTGATGCCGCACGATGTTGCAACACGCTGGAATTCAACTTTTGATATGCTCGAGTACGCCTTGGAGCATCGAGTTGCGGTCGACACAATAACACAAAGAAGGGACTTAAAGCTGAGGAAATTCGAGCTGTCTGACGAGGAGTGGGAGGTACTTGAGCAGCTGAGGAACATTTTGAAGGTGTGTAGGACCTCGAGGCCTGATTGCAGACACCGCACGATGCTGACAAATCATGCCTCTCCGCCTCAGATCCTCAAGGACGCCACCCAATTCTTCTCTCGTTCTACCCTCAACCTCGCCAACGTGATTCCCGCGATGGATCACATTGATGAGAAGCTCACGACCTACTCGCTCTCCCGCACTTATGTCCTACCGATCCGTGCTGCCGTTGGTCTTGCGAAGAAAACACTCAACCATTACTACTCTCTCACAGACAGCTCCGAGGTCTATCGAATTGCTATGGGTGAGTGAACGCTCACCTACGTCTTGACAATGCTTGCTAACAATACGTTTTTGTGTTTCTCAGTCCTCCACCCTCGCCATAAGCTTAGCTACTTCAAAGCCGCATGCTGGGAGACAAGTTGGATCGAGACCGCCGAGCAACTCGTGCGAGGTGAATTCGAGCGCTCATATATGACTGTAGACGAGGATACCGACATAGAGGTGGAAGATGTCTCCACCAAGGAGAGTAAGAAAGTGAGTGCACCACTCCCTGGTTTGTTTTCGTGGTGTCTTACCATCTGCCAGAGCTCAAATATGTTTGATGACCTTGCAACTCTCGCTCCTCCCAAGCCTACAGACCTGGGCTCAGAGCTCGACCGCTATCTGAACTCGGAAGTAGAACACACCATCAACCCTCTCAAGTGGTGGTACAATCGTCGTACTTTTTATTCCAACCTCTCTCGCATGGCACTTGATTACCTGTCTATTCCCGGTGAGTTTCTTTTTTATAGTAATCTGTTTTCTGAAAGCTAATGCTTTCACTTTCTATAGCTACATCTGTCGACGTCGAGCGGCTCTTCAGCCGGGGACGTCTCCTTCTGTCTCATGTTCGATCTCGTCTCTCCACGCAGTCGACACGCGCTCTTCTTTGCCTGGGCACTTGGAGCCAGTTGGGTTTTGTCAAGGATGAGGATGTCTTAAAGGTTAGTTTACTACCAGATATTGTTGGGAATGAGGAAGAGGAGTTGAAAGACGGATGGGACTCCATCGATCCATAGTTGCATAATATATTTTTTGTCACTCGTAGCATCTCTTGCCAATAGAAAACCCGCGGGTATCGCGGGTATGAGTATGTCTTCGGGTGTGTAGCTGGCAACCCGTACTTCAACCCGTACCCGCAGATGCGGGTATATACCCTTGACGGGTGTGGGTGAGGGTATGGTCCCTGACACCCGAGGGTATACCCATGGTATTCCCTACCCCTCGTCAACACTCGCAGACTTCGTTTGTCATTTGTAGGCAATGCTGCCAAGAAGGTTGAGGCCATTCTGTATTTCATGGACACACTCGACTTGAATTTAATGCTTTTTCTCGACTTCTTGAGCTGGGGAAACTACGAATGCAGTATCAATACAAAAATTTGGTATGAGTGCACAGCACTTATGATCAGTGATGAACTTCTGGGGATCCTGGAACACTGGTACAGACCCCCGTGCTTGCACAACAGTCACCATGCACTCGTGTATGGTGGTTCACGCACACTTGTGCTCTTTGCCTTCAAGTGCATTGGAGATGTCCTCAATGCAGAGTTGGATGGATTATGAGATCTCTGTGCATGCCCTTCAGACAAAGTGTCAGAAATAGGCCTTACCAGCTTTTTCGTCGAGGACGTGCTGTTGAAACTAAGCTTGCCAGGCTTTGAGGGTGCTCCGAAGCTATGGAATATGTTGCAAACCATCAGCTCCACTACAGAACAACACTTGCAGAATGTGTGCAAAAACCCTGACTTGGTTTGTATTCATGTTACTGAGGATGCAAATTATCTGACAAGGACTGTAGATATGCTTAAGTATCATATTCCAGGTCACGTTTTCGAGATCACAGCAGAATTCGATGGGCCAAGATTCTATTGACATTCTTCTGCTCCCAGGGGGTCACTGCCAAAAGTATTGACCTTCTGCATGCCCTTAATCTTACAATGAGTCAGAAGTGGTTCTCCTACTCCATTGCACAAAATATCGGCCAACAAAATGAATGTTGTCCGTGAAAAAGTACAACACCTGCCCTTTCTCATCTCACACAATAACATCAATATACTCTTCCGCGTTTTTTTTCAACAACTTGACAATCAGAGCCATTTTGACTCGGGGACTACAGCAACTATGTTTTTCAGGCCTTACACCCCTCTTGCATGCCCCCTCTGCAATTATACACTACAAGAATTTTGTACAGTTGGTAGGAAAGAACCCTCGACTGTCCATGAGATATATGCACTCAAGAAGGCTGCAGTACTCAGTTGTATTCATCAAGACATCTATTGGGTGTTGCAATATCTTATTGAGTACCTGAAATTTGATTTTGCCACTTATCCTCAAAGGAATAACTCTGTGTTCACCCCTCTATCTCTGTCTGGCAACTATCATATGGATCTGAGTATGTCAGCGAGCAGCACATACTTCTGACACTTCACATTGAAGAGTCTAGCTACAATGGAACTGACAAATTAATACTAGAATTGCTATGACAGCTACACATATATTCATTGGTTGAATGAAAGAAGATTGGAGTTGGGCTCTCGAGAGTTAGTGAGGTTCTCTAACTTCATACAACTCTCCTACTAGAAGATCTTGGATATATTTGATGTAAGACCTTCCTAAAAGGTCAGCTGTTGTGACACCTATGACTTAATATGAGTGTCTCTGAATGAATGTCTTCAGATGTTTTAGGAAGTGTCTGCTCCAGGTTTCTGTCTGGCAACTTCTGAAAACGTCTGATTGAGACTACTTGGTCATGCATGTTGTCTCTACTGATTTTTTGACATTGTTTCGACAGCCAATATAATTTTCTGCAAAGCGATGATGTGCATGTTCTGTTCAGTCTTGAGGGTGTACCAAGTGCAATGTCTGATGTCTGGATGACTGTATCGAGATCATGCTGGCAAGGTTTATGCTTTTTCTAGGTCGATGTGTCATCTTGGCTAACCAGATCATAAGAGTACTTCATGGCCACATAGACAGGCTTATGCATGAGCCCACACCTAGCCAAAGTTTGTGGAGTTTGAATTCAACACAAGGCAAGGATGCACACCAGAATTTTGAATGATCACAGATTTCCTTTGAGTTCAAGATGATTCATCACCATGAGCCAGACTCTGTCCAGTCAGTCACCCCAGTATCACCTGCTCCTGCAGCCAGATCTTCCCAGTGTTCATTCTATAGAAAAGACATGTGGTTCTTGAGCTAATGAACTTTCAACAGTTTGCAGAGTCAATCTCACCAGAGTGCATGTACTCTCATACATCTTTTACAACCATCTGACACCCATTGTTACAGGGTATGATTTTTCATCTATTTTTCTTTCTTTTTCCCTCTCTTTTTGTGGTCACGTGACTTATATCACGTGCTTATTTTATCATGTGACTGGAGCACATGACTCGATCATGTGACTTGCTCCCATGCAACGAGGACTTTACATTTAGATATCACGTGACTAGGCCTAGACTCGCCTAGAACATTCTAGATTAGACCCACTGTTACGATATGAATTTTTCCTCTCTTTTTCTCTATTTTTCTTTCCTTAGCGCCTAGCGCGCTTACACTCAACGACTTAGAAACGTCTAAGTCTTTTTCCAGATCACGTGACTGGTCACGTGACGTGATATGTGCAACTTGCTTGCACGCGACACGGACATCACCCCTATGTCTACTCTTCACGGACTCACAGGCTTTCATAGCCTTATGCCTCACCATTACTGTATGTTCATCATTTCTCCTATTTCATATTTAATAGGCTGCCACACATCATGGGATCCTCACCGATCTCATATGTGATCGTGGCAGCACATGTTCTCCTCACCTTATGCTTCTCCTTCCATTCTACACATGTATTCCTCATGTCATAATTCTCTTCCATTCCAAGGCAATGCTCGATGCATGCCTGATACATATGTTTCTCATGGTATCGGTTAGATCTAGTGTACACATGGACAAACACTAGTGTAGTATATAAAGGTCAATAGAGCGACCAGAGGATCCCCATCGAATCCTCTTGGGTCTTATACCAGTGTCTCCATACGAGCAACCTTGGTTCTAAGTCTCTTCAGTACGCCCTCCACGAATATGTGAGCCGCTGATGTTTCATTAGGATTTGATCATTAAACTAACCAACTTTGCTCACGATGCTTGCCGGTCAAGACCACCGCAAGCAACAAGTACAACTTTGACGCTTTTGAAGTGAAGGCTTACGGACTGACGCTTTAGTGACACTAGCTAGTGTCTTCCAACAGGTTATCAGACTCTCGTCCCGACTCTTACACAGAGGAGCTCGGAGAACGACCCACTACGTCCGTAGAGCAGTCGACGTCGTCAGACAACGGTCAAGGGCGACGGGCAGACCAGGAAGTGTGGTTCAAAAGAGAACTCGGACTACTCTCTCCTTATACCAACGCAGACGAAGAAGAAGCAGCCACTCTCGTCCCATCTCACTCATCTCACCCCCCTTTCCGCTCTCCTTCGGTAGATCTGAACGACGCACCGCCCGCCGCCTACCCCCAGTTGCCGAATTTTATCAATCGGCTTTTCGTCCCAGAAGTCTTAGTGGACGAATACGTACGCCAGGTAGAGGCAGGTCTCATTGAAGAAGGAGAGGGACCACGAAGAGCAGAAGAAGCTAGGGCTAGGTACCGTACCCCTACCCCATTCCCCGCACCACGCCCACGAAGGGCCAGACGTACTTACTTTCCCGTTGATCCCGCACACGTACGCCGGGATTATCACGACGAATTCCTCCCCGACTTTTTACATCCACGTTTACGTCCTCGTCGCGTCCTTAACGAAGTAAGGCGCCACCCTCATATACTTACACGTGATCCCTTAATCTACGATCAAGAGTTACAATACTTCCTTTAACCTTCTTTCTACATACAAGTTTTTCTTTTCTTGAATAAACATGTCTTAAGCCGTTTTCGACATCTTGGATGACCCCCAGGAAAGTTGGGAGAATAAAATCGCCGCTGCTAGACAGGGCATGTTCGACCAAAGTCGAATAATAAATCAATTAAACAACAGACTTGCCACCCTTGAAAGAGGTGGCGCAGCAGGAGGCTCAGCCTCAGCTTCTACGAGTACGGGGGGAGCGTATTCGAAGAAGATAGAAGTTTTCAACGACCCAGGTGAATATGATGGGTCCAAAGCAAAGTTTGAAGAATGGTGGGCTAAGATGCGGGCTTGGCTCAACATAAACGCATACGCTATCACGCCGGGCTCACACGAAGCAGTCCTGGCCGTCCTCTCCCGTCTAAAAGGGCCAAAAGCAGGTCCCTTTGTCCAGACAAGGATTATTAAGGGGGACACGTACACATGGGCCCTGATGGTGGCGGAGATTGAAGGTCTCTTCCGTTCCACCAATCAGGTTGATTGGGCACGTAGTCAGCTAAAGGGGCTACTACAAAACAAGATGTCTACAGATGATTTCATCGTCAAGTTTGAAGCGCTTTACCAGCAGGCTGCGATAGACGAATCGCATGCCATCTTCATGCTGGAAAACAATGTCAGACGGAGCATCATTGCTCAAATCTTTAAGGAAGGCAAACGTAAGGCAAAGGTAGCCGAATACATTGCCGAAATTAGATGTGTTGGGACCGCTCAAGAGTCCCTTGATTTCATAATGGGCGCTACTAGCCGAAGAACGTCACAGGTACGTAGTGACCCCAATGCAATGCAGATTGATGCCGCCCAAAGAGGGTCGTCATCAAAATTATCATGTTACAATTGTGGTGGTCCACATGGGGTAAAGAATTGCCCTAAACCAAGAAACCAATGCCCCTCTTGCAAATGGCTAGGGGGAAAACACAAGAAGGAATGCCACGGCGGCCGCCAAGTGCGTGTCGTCGAACCAAAAAGGGAAGCCCCACGGGGTAACGATCCTTTTGCGGCTATCCGCCACATGTCCTATGACGAAATGAGGGCATATTTTTGGGACATGAAGGATGTCCACGATAAGGAAAAAGGTCGTGCCGCATGAACGAACTGGGTGTTCGTGCGGTCACATTTGACAAATATTTATCAAACCGCTTTTCTGTCCTTGAGGTCGAAGAACCTAAGGAAAGCACGGATGAGTCGGATGATGTTTCTTTTTCTCAATGCCAAACTGGGTCCTCTTCTGTGAAGGGGCTCGGCCGGGGCTTCAAACTGGTACTTAATTCAGTTTCAACAAAATCACAAAAAAATATGTCAGATGAAGAAATCCCAGATGACTTTTTCTTGAGAACGCTCAACATGGAGAAGGAGATCTTAATGAAGATCAAAGTTACACCCTCCCATGATAAGAAGAATTACGTCGCCGCTGACGCATTACTGGATTGCAGCGCTAATGTTATTTTCATTGACAAGAAGTGGGCTATGAATCAAAAGCTACCGCTCACTCTCTTACGCAACCCCATTCCCGTATTTAACGTTGACGGATCAAAGAACTCGGCTGGAAACGTTACTCATTCCACCGAGCTAATTATAGATTATGAAGGACACAGGGAACGCGTTACCACAGAGGTTACGGATCTAGGATGTAATCAGATCATCCTCGGGTACACATGGTTAAAGAAGCACAATCCTGAAATAGATTGGGCCAAGGGCAAAGTAAAGATGACGCGATGCCCAAGAAGTTGCCATCTATTAAGGGAGAAGAGTGTGTTCCTTCGTGTTCTAGAAAAAGAAGAAGAAGAGGCTGCTTATCATGCCTACGCTATACGAGCTAGCATTGAAGCATCTAAGAAAACAGAAAGGACTATCGAAGAGATGGTGCCTAGTGCATACCATCAATATTACGGACGGTTCTCAAAAGGAGAATCTGAACGCATGCCAATCAGAAAACCATGGGATCACGCTATCGACTTGAAGGATACATTCATTCCTAAGAAAGGAAGAATGATCCCCCTCTCAGTAGAGGAGCAGAAAGAAGTGTCTAGCTTCATTGATGAACAACTGAGGAAGGGTTATATACGACCTTCGAAGTCCCCTCAAACTTCCCCTGTTTTCTTCGTGTCAAAGAAGGAAGGCACTAAACGCATGGTTCAAGATTATCGTTATCTAAACGAGCACACCGTCAAGAATAATTATCCGCTCCTGCTGATTTTCCAATTAGTGGATAAGCTAAAAGGAGCTAAGTTATTTACGAAGATGGATCTACGATGGGGATACAACAACATTCGCATCAAGGAAGGCGATGAGTGGAAAGCTGCCTTCGTATGCTTCCGCGGTGCTTACGAACCCCTCGTTATGTTTTTCGGGTTATGCAATTCACCCGCCACGTTCCAAGCAATGATGAATGAAATCTTTGCCGATATGGATGACGTAGTGGTGGTATACATTGATGACCTATTAATATTCACGAAAACCAATGACGTCAAGGAACATGAAAAGATCGTCAAAGAAGTCCTACGTCGATTGGAAGAAAATGATTTATTTATCAAACCAGAGAAGTGTACCTTTTCGGTACTAGGGAATACCATGGGTATACCCTCGGGTGTCAGGGACCGTACCTGCACCCACACCCGTCAAGGGTATATACCCGCATCTGCGGGTACGGGTTGAAGTACGGGTTGCTAGCTACACACCCGAAGGCATACCCATACCCGCGATACCCGCGGGTTTTCTATTGGCAAGAGATGCTATGAGTGACAAAAAATATATTATGCAACTATGGATCGATGGAGTCCCATCCGTCTTCCAACTCCTCTTCCTCATTCCCAACAATATCTGGTAGTAAACTAACCTTTAAGACATCCTCATCCTTGACAAAACCCAACTGGCTCCAAGTGCCCAGGCAAAGAAGAGCGCGTGTCGACTGCGTGGAGAGACGAGATCGAACATGAGACAGAAGGAGACGTCCCCGGCTGAAGAGCCGCTCGACGTCGACAGATGTAGCTATAGAAAGTGAAAGCATTAGCTTTCAGAAAACAGATTACTATAAAAAAGAAACTCACCGGGAATAGACAGGTAATCAAGTGCCATGCGAGAGAGGTTGGAATAAAAAGTACGACGATTGTACCACCACTTGAGAGGGTTGATGGTGTGTTCTACTTCCGAGTTCAGATAGCGGTCGAGCTCTGAGCCCAGGTCTGTAGGCTTGGGAGGAGCGAGAGTTGCAAGGTCATCAAACATATTTGAGCTCTGGCAGATGGTAAGACACCACGAAAACAAACCAGGGAGTGGTGCACTCACTTTCTTACTCTCCTTGGTGGAGACATCTTCCACCTCTATGTCGGTATCCTCGTCTACAGTCATATATGAGCGCTCGAATTCACCTCGCACGAGTTGCTCGGCGGTCTCGATCCAACTTGTCTCCCAGCATGCGGCTTTGAAGTAGCTAAGCTTATGGCGAGGGTGGAGGACTGAGAAACACAAAAACGTATTGTTAGCAAGCATTGTCAAGACGTAGGTGAGCGTTCACTCACCCATAGCAATTCGATAGACCTCGGAGCTGTCTGTGAGAGAGTAGTAATGGTTGAGTGTTTTCTTCGCAAGACCAACGGCAGCACGGATCGGTAGGACATAAGTGCGGGAGAGCGAGTAGGTCGTGAGCTTCTCATCAATGTGATCCATCGCGGGAATCACGTTGGCGAGGTTGAGGGTAGAACGAGAGAAGAATTGGGTGGCGTCCTTGAGGATCTGAGGCGGAGAGGCATGATTTGTCAGCATCGTGCGGTGTCTGCAATCAGGCCTCGAGGTCCTACACACCTTCAAAATGTTCCTCAGCTGCTCAAGTACCTCCCACTCCTCGTCAGACAGCTCGAATTTCCTCAGCTTTAAGTCCCTTCTTTGTGTTATTGTGTCGACCGCAACTCGATGCTCCAAGGCGTACTCGAGCATATCAAAAGTTGAATTCCAGCGTGTTGCAACATCGTGCGGCATCAGCGTTATCGTTTGACGAAGTTCATGAAGGATTTCCTTCCAAGCTGGAAGGTGTTACGTGTCAAGCGGAACACGACAAAGAAAGACAAACCAAACCTAAAGAGATGACCCTTGACGTGGGTCACTCGGAGTCCGCTAGACCCGTTAAGCTATACCGCCCATCTATAGCAGCGAGGCCATGGGTTTTACTGGTATAACCACAAGTATATTGAACTAGGGAATACAGGCGTCGAGGTAGCTACTTATATACCCTAGCTACCGTGCACGGACCATGGTCAGTGCCCTACTAAGGTGAACGGTCTAAGTACTATATAAGGAAGGAAACGCCTAAGTAAGGTAAACCCTAATACCCATAGTCGAGGTGCAGAGCCTAGAACGGCCTGGGCCCCACAGCCACCAGATAAGATTAACGCTCACCAGATAACCTGATAAGATAAGCGCCAACCTGATAAGATAAGATAAGGAAAAATAAAAGAAAGTGAGCGCCAAACGTAAACGCCTTGAGCGCTAAGTGGCACCATCGTCTCAGAAGGACAATGGTCGTGGAGTGGATGATCTTGTACGCAAGTTGTCGGAGCTGAGAGAAGGACTGAGCCACCGTGGAGAGGTACGTATCACGCTAACTGACCTTTGTCAGTGCCAACTTAACAGGGCGAATTTCATCCTCCAGTGCCGATTTCTCATCATCGGTCAACAACTCTACCTCGTCGATCCATCCATCATCGTTATCATCGGCTTGGTTCTCTTTGTCGTTACCCAGCGCTGGCACCTCAACTCCACTTTCACATTCGCCATCTTCCAACAGTTCTTCATGTTCCTTGTCCCGCTCTTCCTCTCCTTGCCCCTCCCTTTGGCTTTTATTTGTTTTGACATCAAACTGGCATATAAGCGACTTCGCAACGAGGTTGATAATGTGCAAGAAACATCTCGTATGGCTTGCGGATCCTGCAAATCCCGACGCCAAGTTAGCAAGCTCGTCAATCATAACATCGTTGTTCGTGGCATTGTCGCAAGTGACGCTCAATATCTGCGTCACTTTTCAGTAACCGGTAAGCCCTTGATTTGTTGTCATTACCTTATCTGACACACCAAATTCGTCTAGCATCGTTGCGAAGGTTGTCGTCAGTTCTAGTCCCGTATGGGACTGGGGACACATCATTTGCTGATCCTCTTTTCAGGCAAGTGTTTCCATACCTTAGCTACCTCGACGATATCTAACGGAAGGCTCAGGGGAGCACCGTTGTGCTCGAGATGGACACAAAATGCCACAAATGCCCTGTGGTTTGGTGCTGTCCAAGAATCTGTTGTAAAATGCATCTTTCCGTCGTGTTCCTGGTAAGTGTGTTAAAACTTTGAAGGGTAGACTATACGGTGACTCACCTTCAACATTTTAGCAACTCGCTGTCGGGTGCGTGTGAAGACCAGTCGAACATCTCGCGAAATGGTCTGTGGGGAAGGTATGTGATATTCTGGTCGTCCAGTCTTCATCAAACTCTGAAATCCCCTGTCTTTGACAATGTTAAATGGTCGTAGACTCTCTGACACCCAGCGCACAATTTCGGCCCTGCAGGATAGCATATTAGTCAGTCAAGTCACTGATAGTACATCTAATATACCTGCTCTCAGCACGAGTGTGCTGCCGATTAGAGTAAGTAACTTGCCCTTGACTCTTTTGTCCGAATGACGCTGTGATTGTCCCATCTCGTAGAAAGGTACCGATGATGTTCGTTCGCACCTCTTTTGCGTCCGTGGCCTTGTTAGCTTGTTCAAGCACCTCCAGTCCCCAGCCGCTGCAAGCTTTGACATGCTTGTGCATGTTGCTCGTGGAGCCGGCATCTTTTGTGTCAAGATACCGTCGAATCTTTGCCTTGCAGCCATGAGCACCACATTTGAAGTCATGTGCACGGCGTCCACCAATCTCGACGATCTGTGGGGTCACATGAAAGAATGCATAGACAGGTGATGTCCATCCCTTCATTAATCTCGCTGAAGGCAATGAGTACTAATAATATATGTAACACTTAAACTTACCTAGCTCGTCTTCAGGGCTCTCGGGCTCATCTGTTGCAGGCTCAGCTACCTTGCGTTTGGTGCCAGACAACTTGCCAACACCCGCTTCCATCTCAGTCTGCACAGTGACTGGCCGTGGTACAACCACTACGGGTGTAGGAGATGGCAGGATGGTCACCTCGTCAGTGCTTGTGTCGCTCTGGTCACCTTTGGCTTGGTCCTTGCGAACCTTCTTTGGTGCTGATGGTAATGTCTTGTCAGCCCGGTCATTGCAAACCTTATTCGTTGCCGTGCTGCTGCTTCCATCATTGGCCTTTCGCTTCTTTGGAAGAAGCTCCTCAAGAGCCGCCTTTGCCTTTTCAGTTGGCTTCGACAGACGCTTGCTACCTTGGGAGAAAAAATTGTGTTGCATCGTGGAGTCGTGGATTGAGTGGATTTAGTTGGATGGGGTTTATTTGTGTATTGCTTTCCGTTCTCATGTCATGACAACAAGATTTGACAGCTATACAGTTACATCATGTTTTAGTAGTCATTATGCTAGCATTTTGTTCTCATACCCACTGTCGCGGGTACGGGTAAGGGTCCGGGTGCCTATGAGGCCAACCCGTACCCATACCCGTTGATACCCATACCCGTGACCCATACGGGTAATCCAAACCCGTGATATTCCCTAGCTATGCCCAAGTGGCTAGACCCCTAAATGATCTAACGAAGAAGGATACACCCTTCGTGTGGAAAGAAGCGCAACAAGAAGCATTTGATATGCTAAAGAAGAAGTTTACGTCCGCTCCTATACTATCCTTTCCAGATGAAGACAGTCACTTCCATCTTGAATGTGATGCCTCAGACTTTGCAACAGGCGGAGTCTTATCTATTGAAAAAGATGGCCTATGGCACCCAGTTGCCTACGCCTCACGATCCATGACACCTGAAGAGAGGAATTATCCAATTGCTGATAAAGAAATGCTCAGCATGATTCAGGCTCTCGAAGCATGGAGGCATTATTTAGAAGGTGCCAAGTATGAATTTGAAATCTGGAATGATCACAAGAATCTCCAGTATTTCATGAAGGCACAAAACCTTAACCGTCGCCAAGTGCGATGGGCCCAATATCTATCTCGATTCAACTTTAAACTCATCCATAAAGCTGGAATCTCGATGGGGAAAGCCGATGCCTTATCTAGACGAGAAGATCACATGATCGGCATCGAGGATGATAATAAAGGAGTAACCATGTTAACGCCGGAGAAGATTAGGACGACTATCTTGATCTCCGATGAAGGCGATAAGATCAAACAACAGGTTCTTGACGCAATGCATAAGCTGAAAGAATCAGAAGTCCAGACGTTACGCGAGAAGTTCCACATTCACGATGACAGTGATGGAATTCTCTATGATGATAAGATGAAGATGTATGTGCCTGATGACGAAGGTCTACGGCAATCAATTATTACGCTACACCATGACACTCCGGTTGCTGGACATCCAGGAGTTGAGAAGACAATAGACTTGCTACAACGCAGCTACACTTGGCCGTTGATGTCCCAACAGGTCAAAGAATATGTTTCCCGTTGCGATAGATGCGCACGTATGAAAGGGAGCAATCAGCCTCCCGCTGGAAAATTACATCCCTTGGAAGTTCCTACGACACCTTGGGAAGACGTATCAGCAGACTTCATTACAGATCTGCCTGATTCAAATGGATTTGACTCCATCCTTGTGATGATGGACAGGTTTTCCAAAGAAGTCGAATTCATTCCATGTTTAAAGACGACGACAGCCCTTGACACGGCTCATCTATATTTAACCAACGTGTGGAAGGCACATGGCCTACCCCGCACTATCATATCTGATCGTGGACCGCAATTTGCCGC
This sequence comes from Phlebopus sp. FC_14, assembly GCA_021018615.1. NCBI lineage: Eukaryota > Fungi > Basidiomycota > Agaricomycetes > Boletales > Boletinellaceae > Phlebopus > Phlebopus sp. FC_14. The sequence continues at coordinate 184,233 of JAEVFL010000016.1, read as the reverse complement.
GGAAGTAATGCGTGCATTATACAAGCGATTAGGTATTACGCCTAAATTATCCACTGCATATCATCCGCAGACAGATGGTCAGACGGAACGAATGAACAGGGACTTGGAACAGTACCTTCGTTTATTCTGTGCAGAAAAAGAAGTAGAATGGGCTGACTGGCTTGCCATCGCTCAATTCTCCTATAATACAAAGAAGCAGGCTTCTACTAAGAAGACCCCTTTCGAAGTCACACGGTCTTATGCTCCAAGAATGGGCTTTGAGCAACACGTGTCTAAGGCACCAGCTACTGATGACTTTGCCGAAGAAATGGCCAAGACTTTGAAAGATGCTGAAGCTAATTTATTGAATGCTCAGAAGCGAATGAAAGCGCAAGCTGATAAGCACAGATCAGTTGCCCCTGAATACGTCATTGGGGATAGGGTCTGGCTCAGCACAAGTAATCTGCGCCTGCCAAGAGCTTCACGTAAATTAACCGAACGATGGATCGGTCCCTATGAGGTCACCAAATTGGTCGGCTCTAATGCATTGACGCTTAAGCTACCAAAATCTATGCGTATTCACCCTACGGTTAATATTTCAAGGGTCAAGCCTTACAAAGAGCGCTTGCCTGGGCAACCGGTTATTGCCCCTGGACCCATTGAAGTTACTGAGGGTCGTGATGAAGAATACGAAGTAGATTATGTGGTCGAATCTCGAAAAAGGGGTAACCGACTCGAATACTTAGTCCACTGGAGGGGCTATACAGATGAAGATAGAACGTGGGAACCCGCTGGCAATTTGACCAATGCTTCCGATGCGGTTGCAGCCTTTCATCGGGCAAATCCCTCGGCTCCTCGTAAGCTACGAATGGCTTACTTGGATTTCTTATCATTATTCCAGCCGTTTGAAAATTTCACGGTCTCTATGCCATGCGACACTCCCTTCGATCGCCTGGAAGTCGATCCTTAGGAGGGGGGTAGTGTTACGATATGTATTTTTCTCTCTATTTTTCTCTATTTTTCTTTCTTTAGCGCCTAGCGCGCTTGCATTCAACGACTTAGAAACGTCTAAGTCCTTTTCCTAATCACGTGACTGGTCACGTGACGTGATATGTGCAACTTGCTTGCACGCGACACGGACATACCCCTATGTCACGTCTTCACGGACTCACAGGCTTTCATAGCCTTATGCCTCACTTTTACTGTATGTTCTTCATTTCTCTTATTTGATATTTAATAGGCTGCCACACATCATGGGATCCTCACCAATCTCATATGTGATCGTGGCAGCACATGTTATCCTCACTTTACGATTCTCTTCCATTCTACATGCATTTCCCTCATGCTATGATTCCTTTCCATTCCATGGCTATGCTTGATGCATGCCTGGAACATATGTCTTTCATACTATCGGTTAGATTTAGTGTAAACACGGACATACACTTGTATAGTATATAAGGATCAATGGAGCGACCAGAGGACTCCATCGAATCCTCTTGGGTCTTTTCCTTCAGCTCCTCAGCTTAAGAGAACAACCTCAGTTTGACTAAACCTCAGTACGCACTCATACGATGTGAGCCGCTGATTGTATCAGATATTAGAAAATTGCTTTTGGAACCCCCAGACACAGGACAAAATAGACAGAATTCTGAAGTTGCTACATGTTAAAGACATAAGTAGCAATAAAACATACTCCCTTACAGGAGTTCATCCCAAAGTAGTGAGGTATATTGAGATTCCATGACTAAACTTCAAGATATTAGAGCTCTTCTGAGCAGTGAAATCTTTTGAGCCTACATTTAGAGAATAGCATATGTGATCCTTCATAGATAATACCTCCCTTCACTGTCATTATGTGACAAGTAGAAAGAATATGAAGGGGACAGCTCTAGGCTGATTGTCTCATAACTGATATGACAACGAGTGGTTCAAAGGACTACATTCTGAAGCATGCAAGACCCCTTCTGTGGCCCTTGATATCTTTATTCTAGTATTGGTGAGACTAATTTCCTTGTTGAACTATTATGATAAGCTCAGATTTTCATCAGAAACCATATGCTAGTAGATATTAAGTAGTGGTGGATAGGCCTTTGAGTGGACCACTGAGGGGGTCACTCACAAGTTTTCTTATCAAATTTTTCCTATGTTGATATAAAGGTCACCCAAACAAATTTTACTTCCTGTGTTACGTGGCAAGCGGAACAGAATGGAAAAACAAACCAAACTAAAAGGTAGTGACCACTGACATAGGCCACCACAGAGTCCGCTAGACCTGTTAAGTTCCACTAGTCCTCTATAGCAACTAAGGCCAGGACTTTAATGGTGAAACCACAAATATATTGAACTAAGGAAACTATGATAGGAAGAGGTAGCTACTTATATACCAAAGATAACATGCACGAACCATGATCAGTGCCCCTCTGAGGTGAACGCACTAAGTACTATATAAGTAAATCCCTGTATGCTTAAGGTAATACTCTTAACCCCGTATTCTAGGTTATAAGGGTAGACTGAGTCTAGACTTACTCAGCCATCTAATAAGATAAAAAGAATGATAAGATGAGTGCCAACCTAGATAAGATAAGTGCCATCAATAAGATAAGATAACAAAAGTTTAAAGCACCTTGAGCACTAGTGATGCAATTGTCTCATCCTGTTTTGAATCTGTTTGATCCTTAGATGTAGTATTAAGCAGACATGTGCATCATAGGTACAGTGGGCAAACTCAGATCTTACCTGGTGATTTCAGACAGCAAACAGAGATGGTAGTGGTTGTGGTGTAAGAAGGATCTATTCAAGGTTTTCACAATGAGACCTTATATACTTTGGGAGCAAGTATTTGAGCTCCGCTTTAATACTATTTACATTTATTTATACTAGAGTTTGCTGCCACTACTAAGGTGTATTATGCTTAGTATTTGCTATACTACTGAACCTGCTGTCACTAGGGCGCATACATTCAATACTCCCTCTTGCTAAGTATTCCAGATATATGCAAGCATGTAGGTAGAGTATGTAGCTAGTGTGTGGAAGAATATGTGGCGCTAGGAGCTGCTGAAGAATACAAGTCCAAGTTGTGACCTGAACTTTGGGAATTTAATATGACCCAAGTTCTTTGTGAACATATCTGCAGGGTTATCATTTCCATTAACAAAGAAAACTTTTATTTGGCTGCTTGAGATCACCTCGTGAATATAATGATAGCAGATGTCAATGTGCTTGGAGTGCCTTTCAGTTATGAGGTTAGATGCCATGAATAGTGATTCTTAGTTGTTCCCATGGACAGGTATGACTTTTAAGTTATAGCCTAACTCTTGGAGTAGAGAATGAATCCACACTACTTGGCAACTGCAATCAGAGAGCACCATGTATTCAGCTTCAGTAGATGAGAGGGCAACTGTTTTTTGTACATGCGATATCCAGCTGAATATACTGTTGACAAACTTTAAAAAGTAGCCGGTAATTGATCTGCATGATATAGGATCTGAGGCCCAATCAGAATCGGTGTATGCTGTGATGTCAAGTCCAGAGGAGCCATTATATATGAGAGAGTATTTGTTGGTATCAAGTAAAGCAGCAGATATATAGCACTTTCTGGAGATGATCCTTGGAAGGGTTGGCTGAATGTCGTGACAGAGTTGTCACAGCAAATGCTATATTGGGTCTGGTATCCAGCATTATATATAATAATGAACCGATAACCATTTGAAATCGGAAGCACAAAACAGAGTCTGCTGCTTCTTTGTTTGGTAAGGCATGATAACCTTTAGACAATGGTATAGGTGTTGATCTGGTGTTTTCCATGCTGCATTGTTCTAGATCTGTAGCTAGATAGGCACATTGGTCGACATATATTTTGCTGCCTTTTCTTATGATGCATATGTGAAGGAACTCTCTCGCTTCACCTAGATCATGACATTCCCACTTGGCCATGAATTTGGCCATTATCTTGTCAACGATCTTTTTGTTTGGTCCACAGAAGAGGGTGTCATCAACATAGATAATAGTAACAACCATTCTGGTGTGCTTATGCCTATACATGAATATTCCAGCATTAGACTTGAGGCATTCAAAGCCCATCTCTTTGAGAGATTCATTAAGGGTCTTCCACCAGGATAGACCATCTTGTTTAAGTCCATATAGAGCATGCTTTAATCGAAGAACTAGATGCTCCTGTCCTTTAGCATGAAATCCTTCTGGCTGCTTCATGTAAATGTCTTCTTCGAGTCTGCCATATAAATAGGTGCCTCTGACATCTAAGCTGAATATATACAGTTCTCAAGTGCAGCTAGTGCAAGCATTAGGTGCACTGTATCAAAGCACACAACTGATGAGAATGTTTGGTCAAAATCAATTCCCTCAACCTGGAAAAAGTCTTTGACTACAAGGCGAGCTCTTTTGCGACCATTGGGTTTAACATCAAATACCCAACGATTTTTGATGACAGTGCGATTGTTACGCATCGAGCAGAACATAATAGAAAAACAAACCAAACTAAAAGGGAAGACTGGACATTGTTGTAGTCCAGCATGGAGTCCGTAAGACCCGTTAAGTCACACCACCCTATTTAGCAGCTAAGGCCAGGGCTTTACCGGTGTAACCACAAATATATTGAACTAAGGAATACTACAGGAAGTCGTAGCTACTTATATACCCTAGATACTGTGCATGGACCATGGTCCATGCCCCTCTGAGGTGAGCAAGCTAAGTACTATATAAGTAACTCCCTATATGCTTAAGGTAATACACTAGACTCTATATTCTAGTCGCAAGCTAGACCTGGTCTAGACTTACCCAGCCATCAGATAAGATGTAATGGCTGTGACAAGATTAGCACCAACCTGATAAGATAAGATAAGGAAAAATAGAAGTGCCTTGAGCGCTAAGTGACACAATTGTCACAGCGATTTTTAGGTCGCTCTACTAATTTATAAACTTGATGACATTTAAAAAGGTCTAGTTCTTCCTGACATGCAGCTCTTCATTGTTTTTGTTCATCAGCTGACATAGCGAGAACATCTCTGTATGACCATTCACGTGGAGGCTTGTTGTTGACTTTGAATGATTTCAGTGTGATTGCTTTGGTCAACAGAAATTCAAGAAGGTCAGCTCCCCCTTCCTGACAAAGCTTGACTACATGGTCCTTAGTGTCTGAGATGCTGTCAGATGGTGCAGTAGCAAAACTGGGATTAGAATCCCTCAAAGGTATAGGGTCAGGAAGTCCAGAGGGGCTAGGTTCAGGGTGCTGAGAGCAGCCACTGAGCCTTTTGACATGGGCTCTTCATTTTGATAAATCTTCTACCTCCTGGTATTGTTATACAGGATGACACCTTTTCCCATAAATATTACCAGGCCTTATAGGCACATGGCATTCATGCTAAGAGCAGCATGGAAATGAAGGAGGTATGGCTGCCAGAGGTGCAGAAGGTGGAGTGCAAGGAGCAAAGGAAGCGTCCTCTTGTACCTCTGATATCTGAGGATATTTTGGTTCATCCTCTGGTGGAGGAAACTGTGGTGAGTTGAGTCTAGCCCTTTCCACTGGTGCAGTGTCATCATCACTATCTCCTGCAGTCTCTTAGGGCACTGGTGGAATGAGTCTTGGAGGATTCTCATGCAGCCTAGTATTGTTACAGTGCATTGTGCCTTTTAGCCAACAAGGAAAGAAATCCTTATCAAAGATCACATGAGCTGCTGTGAAGACAGCATTGGTGGAACAAAGGAACAAAAAGTCCTTTATATTTCCAGGTGTGACACCTATGTAAGTCATCATTTCAGACTTAGGAGTCATTTTATTTTCTCGAATACTGGAAGACGTAGGCACTACAGCCAAAAACTTGGAGATGACTAATGCTCAGCCCCTGCTGAGCAAGCTCCCCATATGGTGTCAGCCATTTAAGGCGACGAATAGGTGTGCGGTTATAGATGTGAGTGGCTTGAGCCATAGAAAATTCCCAACAGCTATTTGGAAGGCATGCTTCCAAGTACATGGATTCTGCTTTATCCATGAGTGTTCTATTGAGATGTTCAGTGCAGCCATTTTGCATTGGAGTTGCAGGCACAGATTGATAAATGTGTATACCTTGGTCTTTAATAAACTAATCAAAGGCCTTGGATTTGTATTCTCCCCCTACATCCAACATTCAGCCTTTGAGTTGGGCATTGTACTGATTATGGACATATGATATCCACTGCTTGATTGCTGTGATTGCAGTGTTTTTTGTATGCAAGTTGAAGACCCATGCATGTAATGTATAGTCGTCGAGGAAGGTAATAATGTATTTGAACTTCCCATGTGATATTGTAGGGAATGAATTCAAATCTGAGTGGATAAGTTCAATGGGTTGAGAGGCACAGCGCTCAGTATGAGAAAATAGTCTGCTAGGCATTTTTCCAAGCATGCAGCCAGGGCATATAGGCTTGTCTTTTGGGAACTCAATGGGCAGAAATTCATTGATGTGTTTAGGAACACATTGCAGCACATTCTTAGAAGGGTGCACAATGCAAATTTACCCTGAAGATTGTGTCTCCAGGTCCCCTTGGTGAAAAAGTCATGAACTCTTTCCCAGACCTGTCATTTAGCCATATGTGCTTAGTATCATCATGCAGCATTAGGTCTGTCTTGAGGAAAGTTCCTACTACGAGAAGGCAGTCTGTCAGGTTGAACATATAATATACAGGATAAAGACGTATGTCTCTAATTTCCCCAGAGCTTGACTTGTGACAAATGATTACTGTCCCTTTTCCACTGAACCATGCAAAGCCGATGGCAGTGAGAACGCAATGTTTGTTTGTCTTTGAAATTTCCTCAAAGTCTACAAAATCATTCATTGTAAATGTACAGTGCGTAGAAGCACCTGAGTCCATTAACCAAGTCTGATGTTTAGACCTGTGTTCACAATGTGCACATTTCACATCTGATGAATGTTCACAACACGACGTATTTATATTTACTCAGTTGGATGCGATTACAGGATATGTGCTATTAACTACTTGGGATCGTGCAATAATGCAAGCAATAGTTAACACATCAGCATCTGTTTGCAATGACAAAGATGAGTGAACTTGCCTCATCATTTTAGAAAAATTGTAGTCAGCACCATCTTCCTCATCCATACCATAGAAGTCCATGATGTCATCTAGACCAGCTGCATCAGCAATTTCTTGATCAATGTTTTCATTGATCTCAGACTTGAGTGAAATAGTGTCTTCATCCTTTTCTATAGGATAGGGCTGAATGCACTCGATGAGGCAGGGGCACCAGGCTCTGACTTATTAGCTGCAGATAAACAGGTCTCAAGGACTCAAACGTGCTGTGAGGAGAGGTCAATATCCATGCTACAACTGAGTTCAAAAGCCTCCTTTGTTTTGGTGAATGCAGGAGGACTGTAGTGATTTGTGCCAGGCATATGAGCGAGGTGACAAGGATCAATGACTGATTTTGAAGCTGGAAGGTTGATGACGGGAGGTCCTACTATAGGAACGAGCATGTGCAAGTGCTGATGAGTCTTATCCTAACTCTGTTGCTTTTCTTTCCCTTTTCCTTTGTCAGCACAGTGACCATGAGGCTTGCCTTTCCAGGGATGGTCAGCGCTGCTGTTAGTGCTCTCGTCAGATGGCTAGGGCTGCTGTTGCTACTGCTGAAACTGTTGGTCTAGCTGCTTGTGTTTGATAGTGCTAATTTTCTTAGCATCACTGTCAGAACCATTTGCATTATCGCTGCCTTGATGGCGACAGTCATGAGAGGTGTTCTAGTGCTGTTGTCAACTAAGAATGATAGCCTGTTTAATGGCGCTCACTTTAAGGGATTGTAGATCAGATGTCATGCTTTGGTTGAATATATGAGCTACAACATTTATGTGATAAGGGAGTTTGCTCATCACAATCATAATGCAGACATGTTCTTCAATTTTGAATTCAGCATCTTGAAGGCACAAGAAATAGCCCTCAATTTTATCAAAGATGAGTGTGGGGTGAGAGTTCAAAGAGATGATAGTATCGAACATTATGCGGAAGTCAGAGTAGATGGTCATGAGACCAGGTTTGTCATACTCAACTTTAAGATCATTTCAAAGTTTCTTTGCTATCTTGACATTTTTGTATTTCTGACAGATTGCGTCTTCAAGACGTAGACAGATCATTCCTTGTGCTTTAGCGCCAGAGGAGTCCCATAAGCCCTTGTTGTCTTTGGGCATTTCATTTCTGGTTTTTGTCAAAACCTAGGCATCATCAGTGGCGAGGAGATAGTCATATATCTTGGATGACCAGCACTGCCAGTTTGAGCTGTTGAAGCAAGGGACAACGTCGAAGAGGATTTTAGATATGTTTGATATGAGGTTCTATAAACAACAAAGTCAGCGGGTGATACATGATGACAAGTTTAAAAGCTGTCAGGGATGGCACTCATGAACCTTTGAGATTGGCAGTGATAATGCATGCACACTATCTCTTTATTGGCTTGCAGCCGCTAAGAGTGCTACTAGATTTGATGTCAAAGCCATGGAACAGCAATGAGATCTAGGTAAGTCTGGGCACTGTTGCCTATAGCCACAAGAGCACATTTGGTGATGCTACTATATGGGCTCATAACCTGTTGAGCAGACATGTGCACCATAGGCACAGTGGGTGAGCTCAGATCTTACCTGGTGGTTTCAGACAGCGAACAGAGATAGTAGTGGTTGTGGTATAAGAAGGATCTATTCAAGGTTCTTGCAATGAGACCTTATATACTTTGGAAGTAAGTATTCGAGCTCCGCTTTAATACTATTTACATTTATTTATACTAGAGTTTGCTGCCACTACTAAGGTGCATTACATTTAGTATTTGCTATACTACTGAATCTGCTGCCACTAGGGTGTATACATTTAACATATAGCAACTTTTCTAATCCATTATTGTAGAACAAATTCTTGCCATATATTAACTATGTCTTCAATATGTCTCTGTAAGATGTGCAGAATTTATATATGAATATCTGTTTGGATAAGATTATGGACACTGTTACAATATGCATTTTTTCTCTATTTATCCAATTTTTCTTTCTATTTATTTTCTTTATTCAAACTTTAGCACCTTCAAGCACTAATTCTTTCAACTTAGTAATATCTAAGTCTTTATCTAATCATATGACCTGGTGCACATGACTTGACCCATATGATTAGATTGTATGCTGCAAGACTAGCCTCTATACCTCATATGCACAGATTCTTCTAGATCTATGCCTTACTTTCTACATATGTTTTTATCTCCTTGTTATTTGATATTCAATAGCTGCCACATCTCATGGTGTCCACACCAATCTCATGCATCATCATGGCAGCACATGTTTACCTCCTGTGTATGCTTTCCTTCTATTCTACATGTGTTTCTCACATGTTTTACTTCTCTTCCATTCCATGGCTATGCTTGATGCATGCCTGGTCCATATGTTTTCCATTTTATCGGTAGATACGTCAATATGTACAAACCCCTATGTACTATGTAAACCCCCAATACAGTGATTAGAGGCCCCATCAAATCCTCTTGGTCTTTATCCCTCAGCACTCTAAGTCTAAGAGCAGCTAGCTGTCTTTAAGCCAAAGTAAACTCTCTCAGTATGTACCACTAATCATGTGAGTGCCAAAGTGTTTCAGACACATCCTAACTTTGTATTTCAATTTGATATAGTTGTATTGTGGGCAAAATAAATTCTGGGTATGTGGGATAGACATTGCCTGAAAAAGTACCTAGATTTGCTTGTGTAATAAATATATTGCAAATTTAAAATCTGGTCATCACTCTGAACAAACTACATATTCATGATTGGAGGCACAGTCTGTTCAAGACTGAGTTAACAATATGTACAAACAACTTTTGCTGTCGTGTCATAGGTGTGTGTCAGCTTTGCCTTTCCAAACCACTGCATTCGGTGCCACTCAAGAATCTTGGACGCTCATGTAGTACCGCAGACTTCATCGATATGGTTCACAAGAAACGAAAAATATCAGATCTCACAATCGAAGACATGAGTAGGCTACTCCTGGCCCTCGTTGCTTTTCAGGAGAATTTGGACGAAACGGACGAGGAATTGCCCCCTGAACTTCTTCCTGCTCTACGGAAGCTCTCGGAAAGGCTGCAAGTTATTTCGGTAAGTGGACCAAATCAGAAATAAATTTCACCCTCACAAGCGAATCCAGCACGCGTCCCTTTCTCGAGTTGACGAAGTTACCTTTAACAAGCTTGGTATCGCGCTGAAACCTATGTTCCTCCCCAATGAAAAGCGTTCGGAGATAGAGGCGCTTGGTCTCGCCGAGACTGAGGGAAATTGGCTGACTATTGATGCAACCAAAGAATTGATACGTTTGATTCGCAACCATGTTTCATTAGCTTTGCAAAACTGACATCGATGACAGGTGGAGAATGCGAGGGACTATGAGCAGAAATTTTTCGAGATCTCTGTGTAGTTGGGGAGACCGGAACATATTCATTCCTACCATACCCCATCACACTTGCGCTGGATGTCGGCCGGTCTTTCTGGAGTCAAGAATACTCAATCCGTCAACGACGATCTCCTTCTCCGCACCAACCCTCTTGTACTCCCCATTCGACTGTTGTAAGAGTAACAAAGGGTTTAACGGCAACCCAAGTCTCGCGATGAGTTGCAGCGCCCGGGTATAATCATCGACGCGTGGGGATGGAGTGGGGATGGAATAGCTTGCAATGGCGATGGAGACGGCAACTTCACCTCTGAACCCGTGTCCGACGCAGACTCGGAGTCCGTGTAAGATTCCGAGTCAGTATCCGATTCTGCCAATTCTGACTCGTCTTCCCACGCGACACAACTTCGTGGACCCTGGATGTCACGGATCCATGGATGCACAAAGATCAGTCAGTGGAGCACGCTGTCGTGAACTCCATATTGCCGAGTCCGGACACCCTGGCATGATACAACTTGACAAGTTCTAGTCACTGTTTCCAAAGTCTTGGACGCCCAACCTTTTAACACGAAAAATAATACACAGAAGATGGAGTACGGGTTCTTCTATTGGCAACCCCGGCTTTACACGGAGAGCCCGGCAGAGAACGCCACAGTCTTAGTCTTAGTCTGATTCTGATTCAAGTATTGTTGACCTCCGCCTCCCAATAAGAGTTGACAAGTTGGTCTGGTTGGACCCATCAACAAAAATGGTACAGGTGCTACTTCTCTTCACCCTCTTGTCCTCCCTAATTGCATATACGAGGTGCACCATCTGCGCCTTGCGGTGCTGTTCACGACAGGTCACGACTCATTTCCCTACCACAGTCGGACTCGCTTTGTGGTACCCATTTCAGACACGGTGGTTTGCTCATAACTTAATCTCCGTGAGACGCGGGCTCGATATGATGAGGGTCCCAGAGGACATGTAAGGGAATGAGACCCTCCAGGTATGTAACCACGGAGTTAACGTGTCGTTACTGTGAACGAGCCTAGCAGGGCCGAGACGAATCAAGTGATCAAATAAGAGTGAGTGCCTTGCCTCAAGGACGAGTACCGTGCAGGTTATGCGCACAAGGGCCGTTCTCTGATTGGCCAGCCGTGTGGTAATTGTGATGGTAAGGGGAGCAGGACCTGTGTATGAAGCTGATCGGTGCGTTGGCTATTGAATTAGTTTCTGGATGCGACCATCGTTCGTGGAAACATGGCTCACAGGAATGCACCTACAAAAGGCCGTTATTTGTAATGACCAGGACCTTGGAACGTTTCGTGTATGGAGAGCGGCCACACCAGGCCAGGCAACCAAGTACCTGTTGAAGATTTCTTTTCAGCCAATGCCACGCAGTTGAGTGCGCGTGCGAGTGCGGCATACGAATGAGAACCCTCCCGGTCATGATCCAAAATATGTCCCTGCTAGACCACTTATATACCACCCGCTGATGCCCAGGCTCTCACATCTCCCCGTCGTTTTCCGCCCATGTCCTCGACTGACCCCAATTGTGGCAGCGGCGGAGGGGCCGATTCGTACTTCCAGCTTCGTATCGCCTCCGTCTTCATCATCCTCTGTGGTTCATCCTTTGGTGCCCTCTTTCCTGTCCTAGCCAAGAAAACGACATGGCTCAGGGTACCAACCGCCGTCTTCGAGTAAGTGGCCCAATCGTTCTTTCGTGCTCCCTGTTTTTATCCCCGTGTAGATTTGCAAAATATTTCGGATCAGGCGTTATCGTACGTGATTCCAAATTCTCTTCCAACACACTTCTCACCGAGGAGTAGATAGCGACTGCCTTTATCCATCTTCTGAGTCCTGCTCTAGATGAACTCGGATCTCCATGTTTATCCCCTGCATGGCAAGAATATGTCCGCACTCGCTCTGTCCCTCCGTATGTTTTATCATCTGACTTACTGCCACCCAGCCCTATGCTCTTGCCCTTGCGATGCTTAGTCTGTTCCTCATTTTCATCGTTGAGCTCATCGCTTTTCGATGGGGTACAGCCAAACTTGCGGCACTAGGACTAAAGCATGGTACGGTCCGATTGATCCTGATTACTTTTTTCGCTGAACATCCTGTCAGATGCTCACGGCCACGGAATCGGTGGACACGCTGCTCATGGTCCAGAAGGCAGTCCTGTTCCACGGTTCGCTGGCGACTTGGAATCTGAGAAGATGGAACTAGAGAATGATGTCGAGGCGTCACACAAGGGTCCCCGATATGACAGCTCTGCTTTGGCACAAATCGTTGGAGTTCTGATCCTCGAATTCGGCGTGCTATTGCACAGGTAGGGCACTCTTATTCTGGATTTTTCGAACGTTTACCACACAAGCCGCTAGTTTGCTCATTGGTCTCACCCTTGCCGTCGATCCTAACTTCAAGATTCTCTTCATCGTCATCATATTTCACCGTGGGTTCTCTTCCGTCGACCAGGTCGTCTTGTGCTTATGGGTGTGCAGAAACGTTCGAGGGACTTGGTATCGGAACGCGGCTTGCGTTCATGGAACTGCCCTCACGGTATAACTACGTGCCTATATGTCTGGCTGTCCTCTACGCTATCACGACACCCATTGGCATCGCTGCCGGGCTCGGTGTCCGTACCACGTACAACCCAGACAGCACGACGGCATCGATTGTCAGTGGTGTCATGGACTCGTTGAGTGCAGGTATCTTGCTCTACACGGGTTTAGTGGAGGTGCGTATTTGACGGTTAACTCGAGGATTCGGGGAGGCTAAGGCAGCGATGTGTAGCTGCTTGCGCACGAGTTCTTGTTCAACAAGGAGATGACCAATGCCTCGAATGGCAAGGTCGCATACGCAGTTATTTGCATGATGCTGGGCTGGGGCCTCATGGCTCTTCTTGGAGAATGGGCGTAATTTCAGAGCCATGTACACGGATCTCGCACTTGTGTTTTTACTCTTGTGTAAGGAATATATCTATCTGATGTTATAGATCGACGTACGGTGTGTGAGGGGTACTGAGACAAACAAACGTCAATATGGGTGGGCGATCTGCCCCTTTTTGAGGACGGCTCCCAGGTTGGACGACGTCTTCCCATCAATATAGTATTCCTGCGACTGCTCAATAGACCATTTCTCACTCTCACGCAGCCCGGCCCGAGACTCCTACTGACAAGCGGAGGTTGTCATCCCCAACTTTCATAGTGCCAGGTAATGCAGTCCCTTTCGGGAGAACACTCTGTCATCCGCTGGTATCCTCCAGCATACGATATTCGTATCGAGAAAATCCAAATCCCCAGGTACGTGTCCGGCCATAGGGGGATTACTTGATACTGACCTGACATCGACAGAATCGAACATCCAGACGACGCCATCGTCAAAGTCAAAGTCAGTTGACCTCATTTCGTATGTCCGATTAGACAGCGCCGTACGATGAAATTATCGTTTCAGCTCGCCGGACTCTGCGGTAGTGACCTTCATATATACCGAGGAACAGAAGGCATCAAGGAGCCGTGCGTGCTCATGTGTTAATTTTGTCTTTCATTTTTCGGATATGGCGCACCAGTTTGGTTTGCGGTCACGAATTTATCGGCCAGGTCGTCGCACTTGGGTCCAGCTTTCACTCCGGGGCGACGGGCAGACCCCATCTGTACTCGACACTCAAAGTCGGTGACAACGTCGTATCACCGTTCACAGTATCTTGTGGAGAATGCAGGTGGGTGGCGTCACAGTCTGTACGTATTGAGGCGGGTTATGATGTATTGTGTAATCACAGCCCCTGTCGTGTCGGGTTCACCTGTAGATGTGTCGACAGTCGTCTCTTTGGCACACCGCACACACCCGGGGGCCAAGCACAATACGTCCGCGTCCCGAAAGCAGGAGGAACGCTCTTTAATCTTCAAGACATTTGGACTGTTTGTGGTGACCCCAAACAGGAGACAAGAGATTCCATCGGAAAGCTAGCGGATTCATCACTGCTGCTGCTCTGCGATATCTTGCCAACTGGTGTCTTTGCAGCCTTTCAAGCTTTGAACCATCCAAAAATTGTGCCGATGTTGGCGTCTTGCGCGTATCCGCACAGTACGGGTGCTGCAGCATCGGCAAGTGCAGTATTGGCGCCTCTACAACCGCAGGATGTGTGCTTGACCGTCGCTGTTATTGGTCTCGGACCAGTTGGATTGGTACGTCCACTGCCGAACGAAGTGGGCTATGCCCTATGAGTGAACGTTTGCAGTGCGCATGCATCGCAGCTCTTGACATGCTCCAAGCGAAAGGCGTTAATTTCCGCATCATCGCAATCGATCCAATAGAATCCAGACGCAAGAAGGCTGCAGCAATATATGCAAAGATATCTGAAACATGGAAAGAAGCGAAACTAGGCGAGTTCAAAGTGTCTGACATCAATGGCAGCCAAGGGATCGTTTCTGCGTGGACGCATGACATTGGTTGCAACGCGGTTTTAGAGGTGAGTAAGGTTGCGTCGAGGTGCTCGCTTGGGTTTTGAAGGTTGTCGGAAAGGTTGTCGGTAACAACAGTGCGCTGTCACTGGCCTATGAACTCGTCCGACCCATTGGATGTATATCGTCCGTGGGCGTTCACGCAGACGTGCAAATTCCTTACAGTGGCCAGCAGCTTTACGACAAAAATGTGTCGCTGGATTTCGGACGGTGCCCGGTGCGGACGATGTTTCCAATGGCATTGGATCTGCTGCTGCGCACACAGGATGTGTTTGGCGAAGTTGGTGGAGAAGTCGGTTTGGTGGAGAAGATTGTGGGGTTCGACGTCGCAGCGCAGACGTATGATGATTTTGACCACGGTAGGTGTGGTAAGGTGCTATTCGATCCCTGGAGATGAAGCGCTGGAAGAGTACTTGGTTATTCCGTCCGAGTCGACCTCCCGGAAAGGGGTGTCTGACATGCCTCAAGCACAGGATAGACGCGTAGCGGTAGTCATGTACGCTTTGCGCAGTCGTTTCTTCTTCCCCATAATCCACAATCTGGTCGGCATCCCTAGCTTGGCGAGAAGTGTTTCAGCTCTCATCAGCGTCGTAATTTCCGTCTGTTGGCCCTGCCCGAGCGAAACCGAATCTCGTACATGTCAGACATGTCAAATAGGAACCCTTTTCGCTCCCAAGCAGCATCCTCGACGACAGCTCCTCCCTCGTCACCGTCTCCACCGAGTCCTGTGTTAGAACCCCCGTCTCCTACCACCATGCATGTCGGGTCGTCCTCGGCGCCCGCAACGTTACCTGGAACTCATAGTAGTACATCACTTGATACCAGTGCCGCGACTACCGAACGTATCGATGAAGACCTCCCGCCTGCGTACACCCCGTCCGCAGATCCAACCCTCGGCGAATCGACCATCGAATTGGGCCCCAGAAGACCCTTCCAAGAACCCCCACACCTTCCTCCGACATCCGTCTCTGGCATGACACCCTCTCAGACCCAGCAGCACCAACCTCAATGGTATCAGTCTCCAGGGCATGCATATCATGCATCATCAACACCATCGCAGTTCCCCGGATGGCGACCACAAGCTCAGCAATCGCCCTCGCCCTTTGGATTTTCGCGGCAGGGTGGTGGTGGTGGGGGAGGGTTGCTAGGCGCACTCTTCGAGACAGTTCGAGAGGTGGTAGATGTCGTCTCTGGAGCTCATGATGAGAGAGTGTTGGCTGCGCAACGTGCATATGCTGCGCCCTATGGCTCACCGCCGGGTCCTAGTAGACAGGATCTTCATACACCACCTCGTGTCCCGCCGGCACCACGACAGACACCTGGCTCGGCGCCATCGGGGTCACCCCCACTCTCGCCCCCAAGTAGCGTTCCTGACGACGGACGTCCGACGACGACACCCGTCCCTGGACATCCGCTGTTGAGAGACGGAAATTTATTGGTGTATCCCCAGAGTTATTTGTGTGTCAAATGTTGGTACTTTTTTGTCCCCTGGTCTGTTCTGTTTTGCAACTCAGTGACGCACAGGTCGCAACACAGGTTACAAAAACCACGACCCTTCTCACCCATGTCGCAAATGCTGGGACAAGTACGGGAAGCCCTATACCGGCGCTTTGACATACACGTCGTGGTCCTCTCCCGACTCGCGCAGTTCGAGGTTACAAAGACCCCTGCCAAACTTCACACCGCCCCACATGGCTGCCAGGGACGGCCCCAGTTCGTCCAGATACCTCTCTCCACCCCCACAACACCCCTTATCTCAGCAGCGACACGCCCGGTCCAACCCGAACTTGCGTCTCGAGACCTACGCGCAGCAACCTAGCGGTGGTCCTTCGTACTACGTCACGAACCCCATCCTTGGAATGGGCCTCACACCTCCCGTTCCGCATGCCATTGCAGTATCGCCTGGGGACGCTGTGCTTGGCGGCCGTTTGTGTATGAAGTGTGGGGGATCGGGCATGCGGCCGTTTTTGTTGGTGGATGTGAAGGTGTGTGAGGTTTGTGGAGGGGTCGGTAGGGTGTGGAGGTAGCCGTTTCTTTTCCGACTTGCAGCTATGGGGTCGCTATACCCGCTTATCTATACTAGTGTATCGATATCAACCTTGTAGTGCTAAAAATCTTTGTTCTGAATCGGCTTCGATCAAGTACCGCTGTAGCCTTGTTTGTGGTTGTTTGACTCAGCGTACATGTCGGTCACGTGCACAACGCGTAGCTTTGTACGCCTGTAGGATCACGAAGTTCTTCACCACCAAACACGACGAGCTGAAACAGCCTCTAACGATGTCCAGTAAAACCATAGCCACTACATCTTCTCAACTGCTCTCACCATCAGCCGCCCTTTTCACATCCAAGCCATCCGGACGTCTAGTTGACTTCTCGAAACCGCATAAAAATGAAGCCATGCTTCGTCTACGCAACACCACCCTCAGCCTGGTCGTTCTTATAGTACTTACTAATCTTCTACCCGTGCCATCATTATGGACGGCTGTCAAAGTTGTGCGTGGAAATGAAGACAGAGGTACTCTGTGGACAATATGCGCTGCTGGTGAGGAGTCGTCGATTCTAAAACCGCCCTAATAACAACGTACTAAGTGAATGCGTCCTGTAGAATTACTGACATTAGCCCTACTCGCACTGAACATCGTTCAGTCAGCAATCGCTATCAAATACCCTAGAAAGCCACTGCCACCTATCCCCGTGTCTCCCGCCAAAAACCTCGTGACACCTCAAAGCCAGAAAACGAGGCGGAAGTTACTCTCTCCGACTGTTTGTACCATATATTGTGTCTATGTTCTCTACTTACCCGGAACGGTCTGATATATTCGCAGACAAGTCCTCAGGCCCAGCGATCGTTTACCTCATCGTACGTTTCCTCGCCCGTCTCGACCCCCTCGCGGACATTGCATTATTCTATGCCTAGTACACCCTCGCCATTTGGCGTCTCTTTAAATTCTTCCACTGGCTCGTTGCCACCGACACCTTCGCCTTCACTCGCAGCTTATTATGGGAGACATACACCGTCAACTGGACGTACGTGTTCATCTCGTGCTATGTGATTTTTTTGGGAGCTGATACTCGCGGCGTACTAGACCCCTTTAATGGCTCGACGCTGAGTCAGTTGGCTAGCGATTCTGACGAGGAGATATGATCACTCGTCATGCATGAATGACGCTTCACTCGTGGATATATCGGGATTGTATATTGTCAAGTATAAAATTTGTTTCCCTGTCTTTTGCTCGTCTAGCCCGGTATAGAGGGACAAGTTTTTCCTCTCGAGGATGGTATCAAACCTCCTTGTCAAAACGTCAACTCCCCTTTCGCAAACAACTTTGCGTTTCCCCTGAGCCTCATGACTCCCCTTACCGCGTCGACAGTCACCCATAGCTCTCCTCCCCGCGGACTCACCTGTCTCACGTACGCCTCCTGCTGGTCTACTACACCGCTATCCTTTTGCGTCGCGTAATACGGCAACATGAGCGTGTGGGCGCTTCCGCAAACGTGGTCTTCGTTGAGACCGTTGAGAGGTGCGAACACGCGCGAAACGAATGCGGTCTGTTTGTCAGGTGTAGCGTGCGACAGACTGATGACTATGAAAGGCGCCAAGTCGCGCTGTGCGTTTGACCACCACCCAAGTCAATGGTTTTTTTTTTGTCTTTGGTGAGTGTATACTGAAAATCACCTACTAGAGCAAGAGAGTCGATATCCTTGCCTTCCAACGTCTCGCTCTCGTCGAGCACCACCATCAAATAATCGCTCATCTTGCCTCCCCCTCGAGCGATGTACCTGACACCCAGGTCCTCTGGGTCCTTGCCAAGCGCGCTCGCGACGACACTTCGGACACGGTCTGTTTCAACGCCCGTCGTCATCTCCTTGCACGCGTTCAAAGGCAGCTCAATAGCGTATGATTCCCCGTCCTCTTCATCTCCAGTTGTCGTTGTCGAAGGCGAAGGCAAAGGCAAAGGCAAAGGCGCGACCGCTGCCGCACGCACGACGAGCCCAGAAGCCGTTCTGAACCTCACCTCCGGGTTCGCGCTCGCACTGGTTTCGATTCCCGCGAACGCACGCGTGCAAATGGCCTTGACGGTCGCGAACATGCCGTGTCCGCAGATGAGCGGTGCGTAGTCGTTTACGAAGAAGCGGATGTCGTATGTCCGTGCGTTGCCGTCGTCGTCGTCGTCATCATCGTTTTTTAACTTGGTACTGTCCCCGCCCCCGGATGGATCGTGGGTGGATGCGGCGGAGGGAGAGAGGAATACGGTGATGGGCAGCGAAAAGGATTTTGTGATTTTGATCATGGTGGGGGTGTCAAGGACTGGTTGGGTGGTGGTGGTGGTGGTGGTGGGAGAGAGACTTGCCGGTGGGAGGAGGACGATTGCGGCTGGGTTTCCTCCGAACGAGGTCTTGGTGAAGGCGTTGATGACGACGTAGGGGAATGTGGGCATCGCGGTCGATCGTGGGCTATCTAGCGAGAGGGGGAGCTACGGTGGTCGTTGTCGTCTGGAGAAGTCCTAGGCAGGGCTACTGTGGAAGAGAACGATGACTGTTTTTTTTTTCTTTTTTATTCCTTTTTTATGCACGGCGTTTACGAGACTCTCGAGTCATGGCCAGTCAGGCGGGGTTTGGCGTCGCGCGAGGGGTGTGTGTGGGTCGGTCGAGCGTCGGAGTCAGTTGAGGCGACACTAGTTAGTTGTTGGGCTGTGACTCGAGCTGCCACATTGCAAGTCGTACGTAGTACATGCATGTTAATCAAATTTGATTTGACTCAAGTTCGCCATCTCCTGCATGATCATGCTAGTACAACACGGTCAACGTTCAATCATGATGTAGATATCTACCGAAGAGAAGGAATCCGTAAAACGAGGTTAGACACGTAGGTAGCTACTGACGCGCGCCAAGTATGTATCACCTCGGATGCTAGACCGCCAGCGTCAAAGAACGCGGTACAGCGAGGCGTAGCATGCATGTATGTATGTGGGTCCATCCAAGAGAGCTATTCTATGAAAAAAACAAGTCCTCAGTTCGCCCAATAAAGCCTGCAACGAATAACAAGGGAGGGAAAGGGAGTAAAGTAAGTAGGTCGGCGATCCACCAATGTCCTATCATGATATCTCCCCCCCTTCGTCCTCAATCCCCCCCCACACACACACACTATGCGACCAACCTCCGAGTCCATTTCTATCGAAAAATCAAAAGAAACATCGTCGCCTCTCAGTCCGTGTTTTAGCCAGCAGATGGATCAGGGGGAGGCAAGGGGAAGTTTTGAGGCGGCGTGTTGTTGTATATCGGGCACAGTTGTTTCGATGCGTCTAGTGAGAGGTGGTTGTTAGTACCAGGCCCTGACGGATGAAAGGGTACAAGACGACGACGACGACGACGACAACTCACTATTGATGGGCTGACTCGAAGGAACATCCTGGGGATCTTCTGCGAACACGACCGCCATGCCGGTGTACAGATGCCAATCGATGTGGCTGGATTTCAGAGGGGTGTGAGCAAAAACGGATGTAGGCGACGACGACGAGGAGTCTAGGCGTGGAAAAGGCTCTCAAGCAAAAACTATGTACTCACCAGTGAAGCATCCAAGGACCCGGGTTATCCGTCAAAAACCGAATGGTAACGTTATCACCCGCGACACCCGTATTGACGGTATCCCTCAAGACGGGATTGACGAGGTTGTAGTTGGTACTACTGGCGCTCCTGACGACGGCGAACTTGTGCTGTTGTTCCACACATCATGAAAAAAAAAAAGAGTTGGGATCATTGATCAGGTCGGGGAACGGGGAAAAAGAAACGTACACCGTGGAGATGGAAAGGGTGCTGTAGTAGAACAGTTACATGAATCACCGATTCTGTAATGTGCGGTATATAAGGAACTTACTGGTCGACCAGGGGCATCGTCAGGAGGCATCGAAAGCTCGATCACCTTGTCTCTCGGAAGCGCATACACAGAACCATTCGGCGCAATATCCGACGGGGACACGGCACCGCTCAGCAGCTGGAGCAACACAGGTATCGTCGGCGACGTATACTGAACGCCGTTGATCAAGAAATTAAAGTTGGTGTCATTCTTCCCAAGCACGAGATTCAGCTTCACGTCTGCTTCCGGTTTCAACAAGCGGGCAGTCGTAGGGGTGAGCGGGACGAGCGCCGTTTCGTTCAACGGCGTCGAATACGCCATCGTACGGTTCTTGGGATCTTGTTCTGGGGCGCCAGAGTACCTGAAGATGGCAGTGGCGTTATCGCCCGTGTTGGGGTCCGCATGGATCCAGTAATTGTCCACCGCCTGGTTCGTCTCCAAGATGAATGAATAACGCTGAGCGGCGTATATCTGGATGGAATTGACGACGTATGGTTCGACGTATTCCCCATCGACTTCTATGACCGTGAGGTCGTGGTTATCGATCGAAAAGATGTAGTTGGGTTTGCATGCCATGTTCAGTAGCCGAAAGCGGTAACGTTTGTTGGGTTGCACGTTGATGATGGCGTAAGGTGTTTCGGGTCCCCCTTCGTAACGGCCGACGCCGTTAATGAGGACGCTATCAGGCACAACTTGCCGTTGTACTTGCGTCGAAGGGAGATGGTACCTGTGGGGAGGAATCAAGATAAGAACGTGCTGTGCAGTTGGAGATGTTCATATAAGTGGGTTGTCATACCAGTCCATTAACGTGATAATTGTAGATTCTAAAGATGTCAAATGAGAAACAGTGGCGTCGTCAGTCTCCCTGATAAGTAAGTACATCGGGGGATGTACACAACGTACCGTTGTCAATGTCGTAAAGCAATTGATAGGGGTCGTGGGGGTCGTAGATGATCAGCGGGCCGCGAAGTCCATCACAATATTGTGCTCCGTAATGGGAATGGTACCAATATGTGCCAGCTTGACCTTGGCCATTAAAGTCGTACAAGAACGATTGACCAGAGACGATCGGACATTGCGTCACGAATGCTACACCGTCCATCTGATTTTGATGATGCTGGAACAGTCCGTGCCAGTGCTAAAAAAGAAAAAAGGGGGGGGGAGGTATATAGCCCGCAGTGGAAAAGACACGATAATACTGACGACGGTCGTGCCGGTGAGCATACTATCATCTGTCAAGTAGCTCGTGACGTTGATCTTGAATTGGTCGCCCTTGATGTCGTCGTACGCCGGTCATTGCGGGTTGCTTTTCGCCATACGATGCACGACTTACCTTCTGGCCCATAATGACCGGCCCTGGGAGAGTACCTCCTGCAAGCACGGCCCTAAAGAGACATGAACACAGTGGAAAGGATGCATATTAGTATACTTACGACTTGGTGAAGCCATCAGGAGAGACGTCCGCGTTCGTGATCGGTAGTTCGGCAACAGGTCCAATCGCAGCCTGCGACGTCGAAGCACAAGCCAGGAGCCCGGCGACTACGACGTTCAGCCAAGTCATGCCGCCACAAAAGTGATGTGATAATGAAGCAAGGCGGGAAGGTGGGGTAGGGGGGGGGATGTATGAATGAAGAACCCAACCAACAACATCGAGGATGACTTTTATACATACGCAAGGAAGCCAGAGTATCCGAGATCTGATGATGCCGAAGACACGGCCATCGACTTCCCTGTGAGACCTTGCATCCAGAATAACCAATTTGACGCGCAGGTATCTGCCCACTCCAACAGAAACAAAAAAAAAGTGAACTGATTGCCCATCCGAACGATGAGAGGATGTGTTCCGAAGGATCAAAAAGAAATTCCTCGGAGCGCTGCAGAACCGACCCACTCTTCCAATAGGCGAAGCCGTATCTGATTAGCCGGTATGGCTGGAAGCGAACATGAGGCGATCAGCACTTACGACATGCGACGGGGGCCTGGAAAACACACCCGCTCGACCCTAAGAAAAAGGGATGGATGTGGACAGCCTGCAAGAGCTCACATTTGGAAAACGGGGCGCCAAGTGTACCATTGTCGCTCGTCCTACCCAGGGATCCGACACTGGAGCAGCGACGATTGGACCCGCGTCTATGACCTGTACGAAGGGAGAAGGCGTATGCTTTTGGCGACTCCAACCCCCGGAACGACGTTGATCATTCGCGGACGTCAGCCGGAAATAGACACGCGCTTAATTTTTGGGCCTAGGCCGAACCTATGAATACGCTCAAACGCGTCCAAAACTCGAATGTCTTAAAGGGACACATACACCCATACACGAACCTACAAGACGGGTATACTTGCCTGGCTGCTGTTTCAGATCGGTGGGGGGGCGTCGTGTTTGAGAGAGAAAAAAATTGGAGTGCGATTCCACGCCAAACCATCCCACTCCTGCCTGCAGGCCGATGCGAAACTGATGGTGTGGGTGTGCAACCTGCAAGCCGCGGTACGGCACGAGTAGAAAATATTTCCGCTGTCATAAGATATCAATCAGTGTCACTGTCCTCGAGGGTTCACTTCCCTGCCAACTGGTGCTTCTCGAGCTTGGCACGAGAGCCCGAACGATTGGATCCTCATCGACAGCTTCCACTGAGCAAGCAAAAAGCTTGGAGATCAACGCGTCATCTTAAGTACTATTCGTCAGACCTCTGCAAGCGCAGCAAAACTTCCATTCCTCTAGACTCAAGGTGGACACATTTCGGGCTTCAGCCCTCGGAAATGGTATACCTGTTTTCCCCTAGTGCTCGCATTCCTGGTTTTGTCAAAATGAAACGAATTGGCTCACCTGGTGGCGTATGTTAGAAATGGCGTAATTGAGGCATTAATATTGGCCAACGATCGTTATCGACGCACTGACCGTGTGAACGGATGCAGCCGACTTGACAGTGAGAGTGTAAGGAATGGTTTGGGTATACTTAACGGCCAGTAGTCGGCCCAGCGTACGTCATACAGGAGGCCGTGAGGAAAAAGAAGAACGTTTTTCGTCAGGTTTCGTCCTGCTTTTGATCTGACTTGCGTCGCTGCTGCGGGCGTGTCGTGCATTTTGCCAGCATAAGTAATAGGCAGGACATAAAAGCATTGCCTCGCGGAGGCCCTTCGAGGTCGGCTAAAGCACGGACGAAAAAGGCTGAGCACTGAGCTTCTCTTGATAAGATGTCGACGCTTCATTGGTTTGTTTGAGGCGCCACCGTGGGTACCCGTTAACAAACCTTCACCCCTATATGTGCACCTCTGGACGACTTTGACATCGGTCGATCTAGATCGCTGAAACAAACTGTAGGATACATTACTGTACAGAGTCAGACAGGTCAGGTCAGTGCTGACTATACAGCCAAAAAGCACAACGCCAAAACCACCTACACAGGAAAGACTCCACCCAACCATATTGCAGATCATGACGGCGCATTCAACGAGCTCTGAACTCCCAATCAATCACTGCGCAGAGTCAAAATCCCACACAAACGCGGCGACTCACGTCAAGGCAGCATAACGATACGATATGTATGTGTGTGTGGGGAGGGGGGAGCCACGGACTTTGCATGATCACCTATACCAGTATGTAAAAGCGGAGTTTACGAGGAGTTTTACTCAGTACATACCCTGATACCGAGTAAGCAGAAGCCTCGGGGGGGATTTCTGGAACAGATCGGAGCTTGGCCCTTTGCTTATCGTCCCCGATTTTTGCCGACACGGATGGTTGTGCCATGCCGATACTTGAGCGCGAGTGATCTGCTCAAGCGACATACAAGTACGAGACGCCCACGAAGATCGCTTCTGTATGATCCTGTTGAAACGAGCCACCCTCGAGCTTCGACCTCGCGCATTGCTTGTGATAAGGAAAAGACCAGCTGGACACCGCCAGGGCAAGCCGTAATCCTGGAGATTCCCATTCGTCAAAACGGCCAGCCATGCCATGCGACATGGTGACAGAGAGATGAGTGGTCTCGTCGTCGTTA
This sequence comes from Phlebopus sp. FC_14, assembly GCA_021018615.1. Classification (NCBI taxonomy): domain Eukaryota; kingdom Fungi; phylum Basidiomycota; class Agaricomycetes; order Boletales; family Boletinellaceae; genus Phlebopus; species Phlebopus sp. FC_14. The sequence goes on along the minus strand of JAEVFL010000016.1, from coordinate 159,547 downwards.
TGTACGTATGTACCTTTGCGCACGATGGTCCATCGTTTTCTCTTTTTCAGGAGCACTCAACAGCGGCCCAACTTGAATCGTATGAAATCGTATGTCGTCCAAAGACGGCGATTGATCGCCAGAGAAAGAAGCGCGGATTCGGCACGCGAAATAGTCCACAGACTATTGGCGCGTTATCCCGGGCGTGCGCATCAGGCTGCTGAGCATCGACCCAGTGGTGCTCAATAACGACACCTTTGACAATGTTCACGAGTGATGATCATCGAACGGTTGTTGATCCATGAGACCTCTGAGGCCCGAGGGTCGGCATCCGAATCGTCTAAGGCTTACCGTACGTATTTTGCAGGGTTCGCAGGAGGAACGAGGAGACAGAACCGCGAGAGGCTGTGCACTGGACGGGGATATATCGCACGTCGTCGTCCGTTCTGTCTGGCATCGTAGGCAAACAAAGCGCTCGTCCTCGGTCCTCGGTCGCCTCTGGAAGAGAGTTGCCAACTCGCTGTCCACTATTAGTACATATGTACATCTAGCTAGGCTCGCGTTTCGTGAGCCCGACTCGCTGTGCGACCTTTTTGCATTTCATTGCAAGACCATGTTCAAAATCGATTGTCGAGAGTATTCGGAATAGGGACGCGGTGCGAGACTTACAGGTTCAAGTCGTTGCGTGTGTGGTGTAGCGTCGTACGAAATGAGAGAGTGCGCGTTGGCGCAGTATTGGCGGCGGACGACGACGACCTTTGCGAAAAGACCGACGACCCACGTGATCACTCATTACACCACGAAACGAACCTTTCCGAACCGTTCGTTGGAGGCAGACCAGACAACGTCCAGCGCTGAGTATCGCCCAAGGCCAGAAGGGGACGAATTTCCAAGGTTTGGCTGGAAGAAGCGCGGCCCAAGCACATTCGCTCGAATGCTCTTCCAGTCCCGGGCCACACCCCCACTCGCCCATACCACCCGGCGTCGTCTATCCCATTACAATCTACCGCGGACGACGACGGCGACGGCGACGACGACAAGCGTCAAGTTTTCGTTTTCCATTCGACGGCGGTTCGCGTCTACGCGGTCTTCATCGCAATCCAAGTCCAAGTCCAGATCCAGCTCCAACGCCAACGCCAACGCCAACGATCCCGGTAACAGCAAGAACAAGTCACACCCCCAAATCCCATTCTTCTTCCCTTCGCGTCCGAACGCGACGCCCCACGAGATCTTTCAGCTCCCCAAGGATGCATCGCAGGCGGATATAAAGGCTAGATGTAAGGTATTTTCTTTCTTTTCTCTTCTCTTCTTTTTCCTTTTTTTCTTCTCCTTCCCCCAGTCCCCCATCCCCGCTTCCTCTCCACACTCTTTATCCTTCCCATCTCCCAAGAAAATTTTAAAAATTAAAAAAAAAAAGAAATAAACCACACCCCGCACAGACTATGAGCTCGCAAAGATCTACCACCCCGACTCGCCGCACATGTCCCGTGTCCCCGCCGCAACGCGCAATAAGCGGTTTTACGCGATAGCAGCTGCGTACGAGACACTTCGGAAACTCAAGCCGTCGGCAGCGGCGCCCTCACCCGCGTCGCGCTCTCGCCCAACCTCGTCGCGACCGCGTCCGTCCGCATCGTCTCAACCACCGCCCCCGCCCCCGCCCCCGCCACATCCACATCCACATCCACATACGTCGGACGAAGCCCTATACGACCTCCTGAGACGGCGCGCGCGCATGGGCGGTGTCAACGTCGGCGGGTGGACGTCGAGTGGGTCGGGCCACGATCACGGCCGGCAATGGACGTTCCCGTGGAAGACGACCCTGTTTCTCGGGTTTGTGATGTTTGTGAGTTATACCTATACACACGCTCCACGCCCATTGATATTGTTCGTCCTGTCGCCAACCGCCCCGTTCACTCGTGTGTGTGTGTTTTTTTTCTGTTGATGCGTCGTAGGTCGCGGAAGGGATACGCATTGAGCAAGAGGTCCTTCGACAGCGCGTGCAAGAGCAAGGTACGCCGGGTGCGCAGCTCGCGCAAGCGCGGGCTGAGGCGCGGACGTTTGGGTTGGAGAATCGGAGGTGGATTAGGGAGCGGGTGAGGGAGGGGAGGTGGTTGGAGGCAGAGGCGGGGGCGGAGGCGGAGGTGTCGACGCCTGGGGGGAATGTAGAGCAGCGGAGGGAGGATGTTCCGCGCGAAGAAAGCGAGAAGGAGTAGAATAAAGAATTAGAGACGATACGGTTTCATCCACCACAACAACATCTTATCACGGACTGGCAGCGCCGCGTACATGGGGAGATAATAGTATCGCATGTACGAGCAGTACAGTAGTTTACATAAACCCGTCGAGCAGATCACGCAGCCCCCGGTCTCGGCACCTCCAAATCCTCTGGCCCAAAACTATACGGCAACAACACATCGAGGGTCACACTCAAGATCCCGCCATCTTCTACCGGATTCTCCGCGTCGCCTTTCGATTGGGGGTAATCGGACGGAACGAGGAAGATGGGCATATCGAGAGCACAGAATTCGCGGATGGCTTGGCGACAGATGCCGCAGGGGGATATGGGGGAGGGGACGTCGCTGGGTGTATGGATGGGGCGTGAGTCAGTCAGATGAGTGGGGGGGAAGAGCGAGGGGCGGGCGACGTACGTCGTGACGGCGAGCGCGACGAATTGAGTTTTCCCTTCACTCTATAGCGATCGCGGTCGGATCGCACGTATAAGGTTGACAAGGAAAAAAGGAGCGAAGACTTACGACAGCTTTCACAATCGCCGTACGCTCCGCACAAATCGTTCCGCCTACACGACACGACACGAGGAGATTGGGACCCGAATCAACGAGCTCAGCAAACGCACCATATGAAGCATTCTCGATGTTCGCGCCCCCGACTATGCTCCCGTCGACACACAACAATGCAGCGCCGACGCGGAAATGGGAGTATGGCGCATACGCGTGTTCTTTCGCTGCGAGAGATGTCGTCCGAGTGATAGGACCACGTTCAGGGCTCAAATTGGGTTTCTACGAGGAAGGTGCGGATATGGAGTACCTTGTATGGCGCCTCTGATGAGACGCTCACGGTCGTCGTCTGTCAGCATTATCCTGTGTTGCGGCTGGGCTGTATACGAGGCAAGTTGGCACAGGAGGGTCATTACGGCTGTGCACAAAATCACGTGTCACCTGTAAAAGGCAATGCCTCCCAAGTAATGGGCCTGAGTCATCCAGCCGCAAAGGAATGACCCATGTCGATATGGGCAACTCAGGAGCTCACCGTACTAAAAGGCACAAGGAAGACGAGAGTGCGCAGCAACCAGCGCCCCCAGTCAATCCAACATGTCGTACAACCTCCTCCTCCTCGCCCTCCTCCTCGTCGTACTCGCCGCACCCCAGTCGTCGCACGCACAGGTCGGGTATACGCCCGTCGTGAATCCATGGACAGTAGGCAGGATCGTCGGTGTTCTATTCGGTTCGTCTCGTCTTTTCGCTATACATGTGCACTAACACTCAATTCAAAATCATCATTCAAAATTCCGTTCCAACGTCTTTCGCCTGCCTTCCTTTTCCCCCTTATCATCAGCCATCCTCGCCGGCCTCCTCCTCCTCCTCGTCTGTCTCCGTCTCATGCAAAGGCGAAACGCCTCCCGCCCGTCCAACTTCTTCGCCGCTAACCAGCCACCACCCCCCGTCCTGCCCTACGGCCAAGCACCGCCCTCGTCGCCTTATGCCCCACCACCACCACGTCCATGGGGATACAACGAGCAGTACCCGCTGCAGGGACAGGGAGGGGAACGTCCGCCTCCCTATAATTCCAAGGGTTCAAATGCGGGCGAGGGCGCGCAGTATGGGTATCAACCGGTAAGCTATAAGCTTTTTGGGGTTGCTTGGCATGCATGGGTTGCTGATCCCCCTCCCCCCCCCTCTCTTTTTTCCTTATTTTTTCGGTAACGACATCGAAAAGCCTATCGGACCACCACCACCACCACCACCACCGCAGCCCGCACATACCGTACGTCCATAATTGCCCCCTCTCACACGCGGCGCAAAGTATCCCAGCGCTAACGCAACGCACCCGTGTCTAGAGAGACTCTGATCGCTTCGTAGGAGGATTCAGGAGCGAGGCGGTTTAAAGCGCGGGGTTCGTGCGCCCAGACCAGGGGTATGTGTAGGCTCGCTCGTATACGCGAATGTATTTCTTCATTTTTTTTCATTCCGTTACTTTATCTCCTGACTGGTGTAACTATACATACATATCCGATATATATCTCCTCCCTTCCCTCCCCGGACGGTAAATTATCCACTCGATAAGACGCAGTTGATCAGATGAGATGCACCTGCCATCTTGTCCGAATTTCGAACCTGCGGTGGTTCGAACGCGACAAAGTCCAAGAAGCACAATTGGGCCGCTTACAGGATCGTTTCTGGCGCATCGGGAGGTGGGTTTGATTGACGGATGTTGGTCGTTCCAAGGACAGGCTGAACCTACACCTGAACGCGTATCTCGCCGTCGTCCCCAAGCCCCAAGTGACTCCGAGGACCCGCCACCTGCGTTACACCCTAACGCGTCGTCGCTGATGAACCCGGGATCGTGGGTTTTCTTCTCCCCCCACCCCTCCCCTCCTCACTGACTACAGACCACGCCGCCCAGTCCATTCCATGTCCAACAATGCAGCGCCAGCAGGGACGGCGTACCATCGTGTCGCCCATATATACGGCCGATGCGCGATGTCGGGTATGGGCGTTGGGGGGGTGGGGAGAGATGGGAGGTTGGCTTTTCGTGCTTGATTCTCGGGGGGGAACCATAGATGGATTTTCGGAGCGCTGTGATTCGTGATGATTGAGAGTTCCCGCTGGGATGAACACCTGGCACCTCAACGTTACACACCGGATAGATGAGCGGGGCGGCCGTTTTCCTTTCCCCGAAGAGAGGGAAAGGAAGCATTGGGGGTGACCGACCTGCGACACGACACGGCACGACGCGACGCGACACGAATCCCGGACATTCCCCCGCGCCAGGGCAAAGCATGCGTAGACGTAGATCGAGTTCTGAGGTACGAGGGTCGAGAGCCGAGAGTCAGGAATCATTTCGTCTCATATATATATATATATATATGGGTGCGCTCCCCCATTCCCTCCACACCAGGCCCGGGGTTCCAAACCAAAAAAAAAAAGGGAGGGGGGGCGAGAGGCGGGGTCCAAGCACCGTTCCGTTCCGCTTTCTTTTTTGTGTGTGTGCACCAGGTGGACGGGACGCGGACGGTGTGTCGTCGCACGTGAGTGTACTGAGTACCAAGCTGTAAAGGCGCGTGTGTACCTCTTTTTTTCTTCTTGTCCTCGTGAGTCGTGATACGAGTGGCGGGTGGGAAGAAACCGTGAGGTGTGTTACGGCCACGGCCACCCTGTCGTTCGGCTCCTTTCGTCAACGTCAAACCCAACGAAACACCAACGTCACTTGTCACCGAGCTCGAGTTTTCCGTGCAAACCAACGCTCAGTAGGAACCGGTGGTGCGCACTGCGCAACGTCCGACATTTGACTACGCGGTGGTTTTCCAACAGGGCAGGTGATATTGGTTTTTTGGTTCTGATGAGCCCCTTTTTTTTTTGCTTGTCCCGCGGGATACATCGAACGAACCCCTCGTTTTTCTTTTCAACACCATGGTCATCCGTTATACAAACACGGGTTTCAGGCAGCCGTAGATGTGTGGATTGAGAAACTGTGCAAAGCGAAGAGAAAGGAAGACGAGATACCCAAACAGCGTCCTGTAACAGATCGTCAGTATATATTATACGTACGGTTTGGGTGTCTTCTGGGATCTTGCCGTTTGAACTGCAAAACCCTGGCCCTCGGAAGCCTTGTTCGCGTGTGCGTGGGTGTGGGGACGTGGGCTTGGACGTGGGTGTGGGTGTGGGTGTGGGTGAGGCCAAGGCATTGTGCCATGTTCGCGCGCGATTTTCGTCCGTTCTGTTTGCTTTGTCATGATGGGATCGTTGAGGGCTTGGAATTGGGGATCACATGATTTCGGTGCGGGACGAAACGGTGACGACCTGCGGGGGGACTTTGTTCCCGCTGGTTGCTCCATCACAAGTATCCATTCCTCCGTGTCTTGTGCCTCCTTGGTGAGAGAGAGAAAGAGTTGTGTAAGCATGTACGTGACGATGTGGAAATCCCATCAAAAAGACTGGAAGACACCAACGGACGCGATAAGAAGAAGAAGAGGGTTACGTATCGTTTTTTACTTGCAAGTACTTACCAGATCCTACGTAGATACATACATCACCAACAAGAAGGGAGAAACGTATTGGACCCGAGTTGTTCTCGAATTGAATGCGACAGCATGGCGCCTGCCTTGCTTGATGGTGGTGATGATGATGATCTGAGGCTACATGTCAGATCCGGGTTTCTCCCTATCGACCCCCCCTCCCCTTTTTTGTGTGTTTCTTTCTGTTTGTTTTTCTCGGACTCCGAGGAAGAGACGAGTTGGGTGTCCGACGCATCGCTCGACTTGACCATGTGTGTAGGAGGGGGGGGGGACACTGAGAAAAGGTGACAGAGTTTGAGATAAGCCAAGGGCCTGGAGAAGAGAGCATTGAGATTCGATACGTGGAACGAAAACTTTGTTGCACGGGAGGAGTTATCCTCTGAGTGACGCCCAAAAGATGTCGTTGCTGGTTGTGATCGACGGTATATTTGTCAAGCGTAGAGACTAGTAGTCCAGGAACTTTTAATGCCTGCATCGCTGAGCTGTATTTCTGCAGCAAAAATAAGTCGTAGGGACGAGCGTCCCAATAATATCTGGAAAACAAAAAATATATCCTGTATCAACGAGCGCAGCCTCATTCGTCGTCGTCGATGCGGTACTTTTTGGGGCAAGGGAGATATTTGCCATTTGTGGAAGTGGGATATTGTTAGGCCGGAGAAGGGGTGACACGCGGGAAAGTGCAAGTGCCGGGACCAGTGCCAGTCACGGCGGGACAAGGACGCGTGGCCGCCGCCGTTTTTCTGAGTGATAGGGGATTTGTCATCTGCGATAACGACGCATCGGACGCCGAATCAGACACGCACCCGTCTCCACTGATTTCAGGCAAAGAAACTGCAGCAGACGAAACGCGTTCAGCACACCTCGCAGGTAGGTCAAAAATACGATAGCCTTTTTTTTCTATTATTTTTGGGATGGGTTATTTTGGGGATAAGCTAGCGCGATCGACTGTGACGTCGCGATCAGGCACTTTGACCGACGGTTGGTTCATAAGATCCCGGCGGATGGCCGTGCGATAAGAGACGCGATTGAGTCGCGTGTGCCCCATAATTTGAGATCACATGCGCTTCTCTCTCGCTGGGTTGTCCGTTACGACAAGGCGATGGTGCTGCGGAGAAGCGGCACGGAATGAGTGAGAAAGTGCTGGGATAAAGGAAACAAGCGCAGTCGCATGCCCGCCCTCCCATTGGCTGGGTGCGCTGGGTCGCTGAACCGCGTCCGAATGCGGGCATATTGATGGAATCCGGGGTGATCCGGACGGTGTGGCTGACAACCCCGGAGAGGTTGATGAGCGCTGTTTTTCGTTTTCGGCACCCGTGCGCGGAATTACATGCAGCCAGTGGAGAGATAGAAACCTCAAAGGACCAGGACAGTCGTCCGTCTCTCTCTGCCACCCTCACCACCCCAGCCAGCCAGCCAGCCAGCCAGCCAAAATATGGGCAGGAGAAAGATCGAAATCCAGCCTATTACTGTACGTCTCGTGTTTTATTAGTTCACCTCGCTACTATTCTCGTGGGCCCCCCTCCTCCATTTTTACCCCAGCCCTCTCGTTTGTTCCATCTTTGACATTCCGTCGCTAATGAGATCCTTCGCTCTCCCCCCCCTTCACTTCCGCCCTTCCTCAAACATAGCACGAGCGTAATCGCTCAGTCACTTTTTTAAAGGTAAAATACCAATCGCGCGCTATTTTCGTTTTTAATGGCTTGGCAGCTAAATTATTATTATTTATACCCTAGCGCAAGAATGGCCTGTTCAAAAAAGCCTACGAGCTCGGCGTCCTCTGCTCCGTCGACGTCGCCGTCATCATATTCGGTGCGTGCGCTCTCTCCTGCGTATCCATGGCGCGTCTCACAGCATGCATCGCCAGAGGAGCGCGCCGGACACCATCTAAAGCTCTACCAGTACTGTTCCGGTGACATTCACGACATTGTTCAACGCCACATTCGAGTGAGCAACGGTCCATCTGTTGCCTGTCTCCGTCCATAACCCTCGTCTAGTACGACGGGGAAAAAGATACCCGCGCACCCCACGACTTTGCCAACAATACCAACACCAAACTCGAGGACAATGCCGACGGCGACGACGATGAGGTAGACGACGACGATCCAGACGCCATCCCCAGCAGAGGTGCAGGCGCAAAAAAACGCACAGAGCCAAAGCTGAAACAAGACCACGCCAACAGCAACGATAAATTACTCATCTCGCCTCCTACTGGAAACGACTTGGGCGTCAACGTTGAAGTGGGTGTCTTCAGTCCCACTCGAGTTTGTATTCACGCTCTCGTTTCTCAGATGCACGACTATCATTTACACCGACCGATGACGATCCCTCCTCCTCCAATGCCCCTCCACCATCCCTCCCAGCTCACATCTGGAGGAAGCGGTGCAGGACCCACGCTCCCTCTCTCAACAGAGCGTACCTCTTCTTCCGGTCGGTCCCTCCTTCCCCACGGTCCCCTTTCCTCTTCTCAAAAGAAGCCCCGTTTAGCACCTAACATCACTACCTCTTCAAAGTTGCACAGCGACGACGCCATATATAATGGCTACCTCCCTTCCCCGACCTCGGCCGCGCCTTCGTCTGCGTATCGACACACTGGCGGAAATAGCACCGGCCAACAACACCCACTGTCGTATAATTCGTATCTGGGCGTCGGCGTCGGCGTGTCGAGTCCTCCACCTCCACCTCCCGCATTCCCCTCCTCCCCGTTTGACTTTTCAGCGTCCTCCTCGTCCTCGTCGGCATCCAGAAACGGAGCAGCACCACCGAGTGCGCGGAGCAGCGCGGGAGGATACAGCGCCCGCGCATCATCGTCGGCATACGCCCAAGACCCATCGTCGTTCCATCAAGGGATATACCAACACCAACATCCCCACCCGGCGCCTCACCACCCACTGATGCGTTCGCACCCCCACGCGCATCCCCATGCACACGCACACGCGAACGCGCATTCGTCGCCGGGGTTGTTGTCGAGTTTTTTAGATCAGGATGAGCATGAACATCATGGGGGACATCATAGACAGGGGGGGAGTGCGCAGTTTGGGCCGATGGATTGGCCGACGCATGGAGGACAGCAGCAGGGACATGCTGCTGCTGCGGCTGGGCCTGGGGCTGCTGGGGCGTCGTCGGGGGCGTCTGGTGCGGGTGCACAGGAATCAGGTCAGTGTTTGTTTTTTGTTTCGTGCTTTCGTTTTCGCGCCCGCCTGTTTACCTCGTAACGGGCCGCACCCGATGAACGATAACAAAACTAACCAACCCCAATCCGTTTCTAGGCGGGCCCCCTCCCCCAGGATCGGGAGATACGTCCTGGCTCGATTTTTTATCGCATAACACGACTCATCCGCATTTGGGGATCCCTCCTCCTCCCAGTGCTGCGGCAGCAGCAGCAGCCCCTCCTCCATCGTCATCATCTTCGGCGTCTAGCCTTCCACAGGCACAGGGCGCCGGTTCCGGTGCGGGCCTGTTGGGCTCGACGGGAAGCCTCGCCGCGCGCGAGCGCCACAATGAGCGCGAGCGGGAGCGGGATGCGGACCACCTGGCCCCTCTTCCTCCTTCCGCCACCTCGGAGCGCGGAGCCGGGGGTGATAAACCGGGCACGTCAGCGCACGCGTCCCCACCGACCCGCAAACGACCGCGCACGAGCTCGGGCGTGGATGAGGGCAAGGTGGGGAGGAGGGGCTCGCCGCCTGGTGTGCGGGGCGCGGGGGATTTGAAGGGGAAGAAGGAGGAGTGAGTGAGTGAGTGCTGATCGACGGGAGGGGGAGGGGGGATGGAATGTCGGACTTGGGCTTTTTGCTTTTGCTTTGTTTTTTTTGCGTATATATAAGTATGTTGTGTACGTGCTACCCTTTTGTTTTTTTTTGTGAGAGGGGGGAGTGAGTGTATGTATTGCGTGGATGTTCAGAAAGCGAAGGAATCGCTTGCGTCCGGGGCAAATTTTGATCCAGCCACCAGTCGGGTCTGAAGTTGTCGAGCCACTGGGACTGACTCTTTCAGTGAGCGCCGCGTACCGTACTACTACTATTACTACTACTAGTACGGGAACGAGTACGGATCGTTCTGAGAGGCGTTTGAGGCTGAGGCTGAGGCAAGGCTTCCGCTGCGACACCACGGTGAGCTCAAAAGAAGAACCTGCAGGCAGTGATTCCCGGGTCGAGTCTGCAGAAGCCGGTGTGGGTCTGTTTGTAACGTTGAGACGCATCGTGGATGCCGACGGTCCAACTTCTCCAAGTGGACCGTTCTCCATACTTCGTTCCGGTCCACGTCGTCGTCGTCGATCGTTCCGTTCGAGCTGGAATCATTGAGGATGTTGCCCCAAGGTGGTGCGCGCGTCTGTCACGATGGTTGGATTCGAGAATGGTGTAACATCTGTGGATTTATTGGTAGTACTTCAGTACAGCACAAAAGGGTTGAGCAAGAGAAAACATGTGCGCGCGCCGTGTAGCAGACCCCGTTGACCCGGATGCTCCCCCATCTTTCAGTGCCACTTGTCGACAACGGATCGTCAAACACGACGGAAAGCAAAACATATATTTTCACATTGAATGCGAAAGATGTCCAAGTTCGTATATATACGCACACATCTATCTATAACTCACTCAGGTTGTGAGCTCTTTTTCTACAGAGTCTTTAAATACCCGGAGCATTCCGACAAAAACCGACTTCCGAGATTCCTCAGGGATGGGGTCAACGAAGAGCTCCTTGAACACGGTCTCAGGCTTCTCGGGCGGCGTAATAGGCTTCTCAGGCTCCTTATGCCACGGATCTGGCGTTGGCTTGGCAGACCTGCGTATGAGCGCTCCCAAGTAAACGTAGACCATCTTCAAGTGGAATTCGTGGCCCTTGCCGGGAGGGTATGCCTTGTTCCGGTGGAGGCTGCGAGACTGAAACAAGAATGCCCACTTTTTCTCCCCGCACCTCAGTGTGTCTACTCTCAGCCATTTATCTAGCTCCGCGTTCTTGAGAGGCTTTCCGTCGCTGTAGCAAAGGCTTATCCAGGTGAGCACCCAGATGAACGACTCTGCGTCGTGTTCATACAGGTGCGTGACCTCACCCCTAAGAGCTTTGTCGGTGAGGAGATCGAGTGCCATGAACGGGGCCGCCCCGGTAATACGCTGGGCTCCACCGGTAGATGCCAGATCAAAGTCAATCAGCACGCCCACAACGTTGCCGTTCCTATCACGATAGTACATGAGCTTGGAGGGGCTGATGTCCCGGTGTTGGACGCCATTCTTCCACAGCGCAAGATGACCTGTGCGAGCGAGTCAATCCCGTTATTCGCTCCGTTGTAGCAGACACATGACTTGCCCTCGACCAACACCCACCACGCACGCAAGAACTCGTCACCACATAGTTCAGTAATGGGCGCCAGACGATTGTGAAAGACGTGGACGTATGAGAGCACATGAACTCTGGAAAACTGTTGAAAGTTCATCAGCTCAAGAATCGCACGTCGTTTCTGCAGCACGGACGCTGGGAAGATCTGGGTGCAGGAGCAGGTAATGCTGGGGCGACTGACTGGACAGTAGTTCTGGCTCATGGTGACGAATCATCTCATAACTTGACGAAAAACTGCGCTCGTTCGAAAGTGCTGGTTGTGCATCCTTGCCTCGTGTTGGATTCAAACTCCACGAACTTTGGCTGGGTGTGGGCTCGCGCACGAGCCTGTCTACGCGGCTGTGAAGTTCTCGGACAAGTTGGGAGGGAAAAGATGAGAGAAGCTTGTAGTACGAGAGAGACAAGTTTGTACTATGCTCACCTGTAATACGGTTACTGGCAGAGGCTGACAGCTTATACACGGGGCGCTTTCCGCTCAGGTGGCCACCCCATCATGCTCTGCATCGACGACGACTCGAAAGGGATGGTGTTTGATGTTGGTGATCGGACAGTTGATCAACCTCCTCAACCTTCCCACAATTTCTGGTATTATTAGAATTTGTAGCGAGCAGCCAGTGGGCGGCATATCCTGCAGACTCAGTTTAGATAATCAAAGGATGTCCCCCACATCTCGGATAGGTATCATGTATCGAGTATAGCACATAGGCTTTGATCAAGTATGTATCCTATACTGTGTTTAAGTGTTGTCTGTATGCCATCACTTGGTCTCCGTTGTACATCGGGGCTAGGACATACACTATATACTTACCATAGTATATTCAACCTATACATGTCCCCATATATATATGCCCTATCATTCTTCAGTTACCTGATATATGGTTTTTGCTATACAGGCTGTATGATTTATAAGGTATAGTGTGTATGGCTCAGAAAAGCATACTGCATATGCCTTTTACCAACATCCAGTTTGCAAATAGTTTCAGTTGTACCAGGTGACCACAGAAACAGGAAAAGCACAAAAACAATATATTGGGTGTATTATGATGATGTGAAATGGTAATGAGTGTGCAATGAAAGGACTACATCTACCCCATGAGGCCCTGCTGGATGGTTGTCTGCCACAGAGGATTCACAGCCAATATCCTTGCCCCCCTCCTACTGCCAGGGCAGTCTGCGAGATCATCCTGAAAGATCTGAACAAAAATGCTGAGCAGACAGTGAGTAATGTTGCCTGCTTGAAAAGAATGGATTTATCTACAGATGGCTTTTTCATAATCTTCCTTGGAGGTAACATCCTTGCGAACGCTCTCGTGCACGAGATCAAGCATATAATCCATGTAGTTCCAGAATTTGCTGCTGTTGGACTGTACAGGCTTTCTGGTTACAAGCCTAAAGCTCGAGTTCGTCTCGTCAAGTTCATTGGCATCATCACTGAGATCAGGGTTGAGAATGCCATTGGTATCAGCATCAGTGGTCATATCATCTGACCTCAGGCTGTTACGATATGAATTTTTCCTCTATTTCTTTTCTTTTTCTTTCCATTTATTCTAATTTATTAAGCCTTTAGCGCCTAGCACGCCTATCTTTCAAGACTTAGAAACGTCTAAGTCCCTAACCTATCACGTGACTGGTCACATGATTTGACACGTGCAACTGGCTCGCACGCGACATGGACTAGCCCCTATGCTATCTCTTCACAGACTCACAGGCTTTCATAGCCTTATGCCTCACCTTTATCGTATGTTTCTTATTTCTGCTATTTCATATTTAATAAGCTGCCACACCTCATGGCATACACACCATTTTAATGTGGCAGCATATGTTTTCCTTGTTTCATGCTTCTTCTTCCATTCTGCACATGTTTTCCTCATGTCATGATTCTCTTCCATTCCATGGCGATGCCTGATGCACGCCTGTTCCTCATGACTTTCATATTATTGTTAGATCTAGTGTACATATGGACAAACATCTGTAGAGTATATAAGAGTCAATGCAGTGACCAGGGGATCCCATCGAATCCTCCTAAGTCCCTTGCCCCTCTCAGCACTCCTAAGTCGAGCAACCTCAGTCCACGATAGTTCTCAGTATGCACTCTCAGACAATATGAGCCACTGACCGTATCACAGGCCATGGTCTCTTGGATCATTGTCAATACTTGGCTCTCTAGTGAGGGGTTCCTGGCCATTGCTACCTTTGAAAGTGACCTGCTGAGTGGTTATAGAAGTGTCATTTACATTCGCATCATCTCTCAAAAGCATCTGCTCCATGTCATCAATGTTGATGTGAAGTTCTCACTCAATTTTCTAATGCTGCCACTTTGTGGTCACTAGTCCCTATGAGGAAGAGACGGAGACAATGGTACTAAATGCCACTGCAACTCATTGTAAAGACTTCGGCTTAGAGATAAACTTACCAGGAATGCCATTCTGTTCCAGTGTGCAGTATCTGCCTCCATGCTGGAATTAGAGCATGCCAATACACTTATGACATCAATGATGCATGTTTTCTTTGCAATTGACATTGTTAGTTAGTTTATCCAGTCAGAAATTGTTGGGCTGAACAAAGACTTAGCTTACCTGCATCTTCAGCTGACTGTGGATGGTTGCAAGCAGTCTAGTTATAATCCTACCCAGGAAATCCTGAACCTCTACATTGTCAAACACCCCAGTAGAAACCTTGAATACATCCAGATGTTCAAAAATGAAGTCCTACATGGGGGGATCAGCAATGGAGCAACATTCCAAGTTTCAAAACTCACTATTATGTGGCACTGAATATCCATAACGTAGGCAGTAAGGTTCAGAGATAGCACACAAGTCAAGAGGTGGTTATGTAGACCAATCTAGATGAGAGGGCATCAAAGTTGTGATGACGATTGTGATAAGCATAGGCTTACCTCAAAGTCCTTCGAGGATAGGTGTCCTGTAGAGCTTGAAGCTGGCTGGTCTGATTGCTAAGTTCATGTTTGACAAGGGAAGCTTTCATATCTATGAGCATAAGGAACAGGTCTCCGGTCTATCCATATTGGTGAGATTATATTCAACTGAGAGCAATGAAGATTCACTTTGATAAACTCGATGAGACTCTTGTCAGGGATCTGAAGGTTGCTAGTGAGTTTCTTGGCATGAACTTTGAGCTGTTTGATGCATTGTGAAGATAAGTCGGGTCGTTCTCTGAGTTGTCAGAGCTCATGTTCCTTGGTCGATACACACCTGCGCTGATTGGCTCTTCTGCAGATGATGTATCTGAAGCAGGACCATGTAGGGAATGGGAAGTTATTCTCAAAGAAGGTTGAGTGACTAGTGGAAGATCACTGTGCACTGTGGCATCAGCACTGCTAGGACCAGACAGGCCTGAAATTAGCGCTCCTCTGGGAAAGAGCATTGAAGCTTGAAAACTCCCAATAGATGAACCAGAACTAGTCTGCTGGCCCACAGATGAAGGACATCTAGTAGAAGTATGAGAAGAACCTGATGTCATTCGTAGCTGATAGTGTCGGAACATTACAAACATTTGAACAAGGAACTCCCAGTCTGAAGAGGCAAAATGACAAGCAGCCACTTTCAATGAACGTACACGTTACTTTTTTAGCATGTGTGCTTATACCAAGATCACAAAATGCAGCCCACAAGCACAGAGAAATATGTTTATATAGAGTAATATCATGGTTGATTACACAGTAATTGTGAGGGGACATGAAACTCAGACTACTGTGCTTCATGATTTTGAGTAAAATAGGGACTATCCCCACTGGGCATCATAATGGGTACTTGGAGAGGATAAATATGGCTAAGATGAGTGGACATGGTGCTTATAGAATATGCAAGGGGTGAGGAAAAGAATTCACTATATGGTGGTGAACCAAGTACATATCTTGTGACAACTGAGTTTCAGTCGCAGTTGTGGTCAGCAAGTGTTACAGGGTATAATTTTTCCTTTATTTTTCTCTATTTTTCTCTCTACTTTTGTGGTCATGTGACTTGCTCCCATGCAACGAGGACACTTATATTTAGATATCACGTGACTAGGCCTAGACTCGCCTAGAACATTCTACCCTAGACTTCTCTAGAACGGTCTGGACCATAACATCACCTGATGTCATATGGAACGTTGTGGAATGTTGTGGAACATTCTGATGATATCATTTGTTTGTTAGATACAAACATTATACTAGTATATAAGACCGAATGTCATCGTCCAGAGACCCTAGCTTAGTTCTCTTGGGGCTACCCGTCCATGAGTGATCCATAAGTCCTTTACCTCGCTTTTCATTGACAAGCTATCGTCAATGCTACCTCTAACATCATCCACGTCTTCATTAACTAATTTGTCTTCTTGAGTTTAGTTCTAAGTGCTAGACACTGCGAAAGGCTCAGTCCATCGCTCATCTCATTAGAATCAAGCTACCCACTTTCCTGGCGTCTGGCACTACCCATGTCCATTGCCATTACATACATCATTTCACTTCGCTGTGCATTACCGTGCCTTTTCATTTGTTTTAGTCCCTGACCATTGAGGTTCAGGAAGGACATTGCGGCATCTAGGCCTCTGTCGTCGGATTCTCGAGAGAGAGAACTAGAGATATCTTCTCTAGCGGTTAAATCCTCTGACACCTCATTTTACCTTCTTTTGAGCATCATCCCATGTCTCTATGAGGCACATTCATTGTAGTCGTTCGAATAGCAACCCTTCCAGTATGCAAGAGCGGTCTTGTGCTCATACTGCCTTAGAAGAGGTTTTACTTTTAGCTTTACTACACATAGCATTTGGGGCTGTGCCAGGTCGGATATTGACTGGACAGCGAAAGGGCAAAAAGGAAGAAAAGGCTCTGATGAAGAAATATTTCACCATGGCTCGTACTACCAGACAATGAGTTCTCAACACTCGGGCTTAAGCTGCAGCCCTAGAATTCCACCACCACCATCGCGTCTTCACTTCTGTCCCTCAGATAAAATTTGAGGATCTCGAACCAGTCCCCGAGTGGCTTATTCCAAAATAGGAACCACTTGATTTTCTAAACCGAGTCAAGAAAGAAGAAGAGATCGAGGCAGATCTCAAATTTGATATTTTCCACACTCCCACACCACCTCCTAGATCCTCTTCCCCTATTCCACCCCCAGCTCTACCCTGGCGTTCTTCAAATTGTCTTCATTTCCCCGCATGTCGACACATGCAAGAATATCTACCGTCTCTTCGCTGCCCCTGCCCTTAGGTACCTCTGGCAAATCGTCCAAGACACGCACCTTACTACCTTTACAACGAACCCGGATATTTTTAGAAAATGTCCAACCTACCCCAAGAAGTCGCCAATCTACAGGCACAATTAGCTTCAGTCACTGTAGTGCTCCAAACATTGCAAAATCAACCCTCAAATCTCAGCCGAAAGGTTGAAATCTTTACAGACCCCGGTTCCTTTGATGGTAACCGGAATAACTTCTCGATATGGTGGGTCAAATTAAAAACTTGGCTCGCCGCCAACCAGGGTGTTCTAAACACCAACTTCGACGGCTGCATGGCCATATTATCACGTATAAAGGATCCGGTTGCTAGCCGGTTCGCTGAGGCCCTCATTAGAAAATACACAGAACAGAACGCTTGGCCAACATTAGCTGTTCTTGAGGGAGAAATTGAAAGATATTTCCGACCCCTAGCTGACAAAGAATGGGCGAAGAACCAGCTCATTCAATTAAAACAAGGCAAAATACGAATGGACGAGTTTGTAGTCAGGTTCCATTCATTGGTCCTGCAATTGAATTGCTCCCACACGCATTCAATTTACCTTTTGGAATGGGCAACACGGTCTGACATTATTAAAGAAATTTATCTTCAGGGTACTCAGAAGACCACGATAGAAGAGTACCTTGATGAAGTCCGAAGGATCGGTAGCTGATATGATCTCTTCGAGTTCCAATTTGGTAATAAGTCTTTCCAGGGGCGTGCCTGGGTAAACAACATGCAAAACAACTCTTCCTCCAGCCGTGGAGATAAAACATATGGAAACCAAGGTGACGATGCAATGGACATCGGCGCCACATAAAAGGGCAAGCAACCGGAGTGGAGATGGCTTCAAATGGATTGCTATAAATGTGGCAAGACAGGCCACTTTGTCTGGCAGTGCACCGCGCCAAACTGTCGTTGCGGTTCGGACCGCCACACCACAGACCGGCACAGGGTGTCGGCAAACAATGGTCGTCAAGTGTGACAAACCGAAAGTGCGCTGGCTGATCACTGGTGTAGCATGGACTTCGAGGAAGCAAAAGCTTTCTTCTTCAACATGCACAACATGGAGATGAAGGCACAGGGAAAAGCCTTTGGCCCTTGAACACGGGGATAGTTCAAGGTGCCACTCCTCTGACAGGTGGCAGACAGCGCTTAAAAGCATCTGTCAGGAAGTCTGAGCCTGTAACTCAAACAGGGCAAAATAAATATGTTAATGACAATGTTTCCTTTTCTTGTACTAATAGGTTTTCTTGTCTTGATATTTTTGATAGTTCTGATAGTTCTGATTTTCTTGATAGCGCAATAGGTAGTTCTAAAAACATAAAACAATCTACAAAAGAAGAAAAAACAAAATCACAAAAAAATAGTTTAGTCTCTTTGTTTTCTGATTTCTTGGATATGTACATAGAAGGGGGGTCCGTCTTACAAGGCTCGGTGGTTCAGCCCGTGCTTAATTCCCCAAAACCCAAAATAACTTCCTCTATCAACTCCTTGTCCCCTGGAGATAATTTCCCTGAACGGATCCTTACCAGATCGGTCTCCCTCAAGAAGAAATTAAAGATTTCGATCAAAGTAATGGATAAACATGTGGATGTTGACACCATGTCTCCTATTCAGGTTCAGGCTCTCCTAGATTGTGGAGCCAATTCTATTTTTATAGATTGTCAATGGGCTAAGCAACAAGGCCTCATGCTACGCAAGTTGCCTATACCTATCCCAGTTTTTAATGTTGATGGAACCAAGAACCGAGCAGGAGATATTACTCATATCGCAGAAATCCGCATGGAGTACAACGGTCACAAAGATGTAGTTCAAGTCAAAATCAGTGATCTCGGCACTGCTGCAATCATCCTCGGATACACCTGGCTCAAGTATCATAATCCTAACATTAACTGACAGACTGGAGAAGTTAAACTAAACCGCTGCCCAAGATCTTGTTACCAATTATCTAATCACGCTACGCACCTTGCGTCGATGGAACTAGATGAAGAAGTCGAAGCAGTATCAAAATGGAAAGGTCTTATCAGTGACCTTGAAACTGATAACACGTGGAAGAAGCTGAGAAGCATAGTCGCACTAGAAGCATCTGTCAAAGAACTGGTTCTCAGCATCTACCATAAGGACTTTTATGAAACTTTCTTGAAGAAAGAGTCCGAACGCATGCCAACATGCAAGCCGTGGGATCATGCAATCGAACTTAAAGAAGACTTCAAACCTAAGAAAGAGCGAATGATTCCTCTTTCGGCTCAGGAGCAGGATGAAGTCAAGTCATTTATCAAAGATCAGCTCTCGAAGGGCTATATTAGACTGTTGAAATCACCTCAGACGTCACCTGTATTCTTTGTACCTAAGAAAGAAGGCACCAAGTGGATGGTTCAAGATTACTGCTATCTAAATGAAGGAATGGTCAAAAATAACTATCCCTTGCCTCTGATTAGTCAGCTTGTTGACAAGCTTAAAAGCACAAGGTATTTTACAAAAATGGACCTTTGATGGGGATATAACAATATACATATCAAAGAAGGCGATGAATGGAAGGCAGCATTCGTCTATCATCTCGGTTCTTTCGAATCTCTCATCATGTTCTTTGGTCTCTGTAATTTGCCAGCTACGTTCCAGTCAATGATGAACGAGCTATTCGCGGATATGGATGATATTGTTGTTATCTACATGGATGATCTTTTAATTTATACAAAATCGAACAATATCGATGAGCATCACAGAGCTGTTGCACGTGTGCTTTAGCGGCTCAAAGATAATGATTTATTCATCAAGCTGGAGAAGTGCTTCTTTGATAAAATAGAAGTAGAATTCCTCAGTATGACCGTGACTTGCGATGGCGTTCGCATGGACGAATCGAAAGTAAAAGCGATCCAGGAGTGGCCAGTACCACAAACAGTCAAGCATGTTCGTTCTTTCCTTGGTCTCGCTAATTTTTACCGTCACTTCATACTTGGTTATGCTGGAATTGCAAAACCTCTCATGGACATAACACGTAAAGATCTCCAGTGGAACTGGGGAGATAAAGAACAACAAGTGTTCGAAACACTTAAAGAACGATTTACGACAGCACCTATTTTGGTATATCCAGATATTGATGTGGAGTTTTGCCTTGAAACAGATGCCTCGGATTTTGCCACAGGGGCTGTCTTATCTATGAAATGTCCCGATGGAGAATGGCGACCATGCGCCTTTAGTTTACACGCTCTATCAGCATAAGAGTGGAATTACTAGATTGCAGACAAGGAAATGCTCACTATTATCCACGCGTTAGAAACATGGCGACATTATCTAGAAGGTGCTCGGCACAAATTTGAAATTTGGTCTGACCACAAAAATCTACAATATTTTATGAAATCCCAAGATCTAAATTGAAGACAAACACGATGGTCCTTGTACCTTACATGATTCGACTTTACCTTGGTCCACAAGGCAGGAACCTCTATGACGAAAGCAGATGCTTTATCCCAACATTGTGATCACTCCAATGGGGTTGAAGATGACAACAAGGGCATCACGGTAATTCCTCCCGAAAAGATCAGAGCTCAACACGTTGTTGTAGAAGCCGAAGAATGTTCAATCGTTGAATGAATCAAAGGACTATCAAAAGATTTAGATCTAGGATCTAACTATAAGCTCCAGGATGGGCTTTATTATCGAGAAAATCCTATTTATGTTCCTGGTGATGCCAAGCTTCGCTAGAACATTCTCACACTCCATCACGATAACCCTATTGCAGGACATCCTGGTCAATCAAAGACACAGGAATTGGTGGAACGTAACTATTACTGGCCTGGGTTACATACACAGGTCAAGGACTATGTTTCATGTTGCAATCGATGCGCACGCATGAAAAGTTCTCACATTGCCCCAGCTGGCATGCTCCAACCACTGCCGATTCCATCTGAGCCATGGGTTGATATTTCGGTAGACTTTACCATGGACTTGTCTCTTTCGGATGGTTACGATACAATCCTAGTGGTTGTTGATCGTTTCTTCAAAGAAGCAATATTTATTCCAACAAACAAAATGATCACGGCTCTCGGAACAGCCAAATTATATTTGCAACATGTCTGGAAGCATCATGGTCTTTCCATGACTATCGTTTCCGACCGTGGTCCACAATTCGTGTCTCAGGTTATGTGTGAATTAGGCAAATTCTTAGAGATCAAGCTTAAGCTCTCCACTGCTTTCCACCCACAAACAGACGGGCAAACCAAACAGATGAACCAGGTATTACAGGAATACATCCGTCTTTTCATTGTCGAAAAGCCATATGATTGGTCTAATTGGCTAGCACTGGCGCAATTCTCATATAACAACAAGCACCAGGATTCACTTGGAAAATCTCCTTTTGAGGTCACTTGATCCTACAAATCACGGATGGACATTGAACCGTTTCCATCTAAGGTCCCTGCAGCTAAGGATCTCGCTACTAATATGGAGAAAACCCTTGAGCAGGCTCGTAAAAACCTAGAGAAAGCACAAGCCGCAATGAAAAAGAAGGCTGATCATCATAGATCTCAGCCACCGCCTTATCAGATCGGCAATAAAGTGTGGTTGAGCACTTCTAACTTAAAACTTCCTCAACCTTCTCGGAAGTTTACCGAACGTTGGCTTGGTCCATATGACATTTTAAAGCTGGTCGGCTCTAATGCTGTTGAACTTCGCTTACCTTCCACGATGCACATTCACTCGGTCATGAATATTAGTCGCATCAAGCCATATAAAGAGCGTTTGCCCAGTCAACCGGCACAACAACCTGGTCCAGTGGTCATTACTGAAGAGGGTGACCAGGAATACGAGGTTGATTATGTTGTCGATTCTTGCTTGCGAGGTCGCCGCCTCGAATTCTTGGTACATTGGATTGGTTATTCTGATGAGGAGTGTACTTGGGAGCCTGAGGCTAACCTAAGTAATGCTCGCGATGCTATTCGTGATTTCTATCGTTGCCACCCTTCCGCTCCCAGGAAATTGTGCATGGTTCAGTCGCAATTTGACTCTTTGTTTGCTCCCTATGTTAATTATTGCTCTGTGACTTCTGCTCCATTTAATCACCTGGAATGCGATTCCTAGAAGGAGGGTAGTGTTACAGGGTATAATTTTTCCTTTATTTTTCTCTATTTTTCTCTCTACTTTTGTGGTTACATGCTTATTTTATCATGTGACTTGCTCTCATGCAATGAGGACACTTATATTTAGATATCACGTGACTAGGCCTAAACTCGCCTAGAACATTCTACCCTAGACTTCTCTAGAACGGTCTGGACCATGACATCACCTGATGTCATATGGAACATCGTGGAATATTGTGGAACATTCCGATGATATCATTTATTTGTTAGATACAAACATTGTACTAGTATATAAGACCAAATGTCATCGCCCAGAGACCCTAGCTTGGTTCTCTTGGGGCTACCTGTCCATGAGTGATCCATAAGTCCTTTACCTCGCTTTTTGTTGACAAGCTATCGTCAATGCTACCTCTAACATTGTCCATGTCTTCAAGTTAGACGTTAACTAATTTGTCTTCTCGAGTTTAGTTCTAAGTGCTAGATGCTGCGAAAGGCTCAGTCCATCACTCGTCTCAGCAAGTGATGGCTCCATAACAGGTGGGTATATTCATGACATTGAACATAAGGGTGCTGGAGAGGTATGGGCAGCTGGTTAATATAGTGCTGTTGATAGGATTCATACTGCTGCATAACTTAATGGGCATATGTTTCAGAACCCTGGTTCTAGGGTGCATAGATAGACAGCTTTGCAGCTGCACTATTTGACATAAAATTTGGGCCTGCAGTTCCTCTGGGGAGTGTGACCAATGGTTGAGATTGATGCATGGTATGGATTGGAATGGCTATGGATATTGAATATGGTCGTAAACCTTGAGTTTATGAAACTGCAATGCCATGCTGGATAGAAGAAGGCAGAGGTGGGACTTGTGGTATTGATGGAGTTGGTGTGGCTGGTGCGACAAGCAGCGCTGATGGTGTGGGCTATGAAGCCTGCTTCTGTCATTTGTTCTGCTTTGACTTGGGCATTGATCAATCAAAGGCAGGCGAGGGCATGGTCAGCATACTTAGGCCCATAGTTGCTTGTTGTGATATTTGGTTTGACTGACGTTGTACCTTTTTCTCTCGAACTTGCTGTGCTATATGACTACAGATCTTTTGGACATTCACCATTGGGACTCGAAGTGGCAATTCTCATAAAGGCTGAGAGAGTGTAGTATGAATAAAAGCATGGTTATGAATGGAATAAGTATTAAGAAGATATTTGTCAGTCGGTTCATGTTTGATCATAGGCTTTGTTTGCTTTGTGAGGGCTCTTTCCTGTTGAATTATATGATGAGCCAGTTGTATGCACTTAGAGTCAGTGCAGCTGTGCTGTAAATTGATACCACAGATGATGTCCTTATTGCTTGCCTCAGCGATTAAGAAGAGATTCTGAATGAACACTTGAACTCACCCTGGAAGCTACAACAACTTCTTTGTTGCTCAGATCCAAGCACAAAAATGTAGGGATCAGTGAAGCATAGAACCAAAAGTGAATAACTGGATGGCGATATATGGAACAGCTTGACGGTAAGCGTTGTCGATCAAAATCTCAAGTACCCATCCAATAGAGAAATCAGATATTGAAGGGGGATGCTTGAAGATGACATTTCCACTGAGTTTGACTTTATCGCCATGGCTAGAAATGAAAACATCACCTTGATAATAATGATCCTATTTATGTGCCTATGTGCTATGGTCAGCGGTTCACATGTTGTAGAGTGCATACTGAGATAACTGAGGTTGTTCTAAGGGGAGGCTAGGAGCTACTAAGAGATAAAGACTCAGGAGGATTTGATGGGGAATCGGAATCTCCTGGTTGCTGTATTCAGTCCTTATATACTCTACAGGGGTTTGTACATGTAGTGTCCAGATCTACTGATAAGATAAAAGGCATGAGGAGCAGGCATGCATCAAGCATTGCCATGGAATAGAAGAGAAGAATAACATGAGGAAAACATGTGTAGAATGGAAGACGAAACATAAGCATGAGAAGAACATGTGCTGCCACATTAAAATGGTGTGTATTATGGGGTATAATTTTTCCTTTATTTTTCTCTATTTTTCTCTATTTTTTTTGATCACGTGACTTGTATCATATGCTTATTTAATCATGTGACTAGAGCATGTGACTCAATCATGTGACTGTGCTCACATGCAATGAGGACTTATATTTAGATATCATGTGACTAGGCCTAGACTTGCCTAGAACATTCTACACCTAGACTTATCTAGAATGGTCTGGACCATAACATCATCATGACATCATATGGAACGCTGTGGAATATTGTGAAACATTCCCCTTACTAATTATTTGTCTGGTACAAACATTGTGAGACAAGTGATGGACTGAGTCTCTCGCAATGTCGAACACTAGAACTAAACACGAGAAAACAAATCAGTTATAGCCTGACTTGAAGGCTTGGATGATATTAGAGGAGCATTGACTTAGAGCTCATCAACGAGGAGTGTGATGATGAGGGAAAAGACTTAATTCGCTCGTGGACAGGTAGCCTTAAGAGAACCAAGCTAGGGTCTCTGGGCAATGGCATTTGGTCTTATATACTAGTACAATGTTTGTATCTAACAAACAAATGATATCATTGGAATGTTTCACAACATTCCACAATGTTCCACATGACATCAGGTGATGTCATGGTCCAGACCGTTTTAGAGAAGTCTAGGGTAGAATATTCTAGGCGAGTCTAGGCCTAGTCACATGATATCTAAATATAAGTGTCCTCGTTGCATGAGAGCAAGTCACATGATTAAATAAGCACGTGATGTAAGTCATGTGACCATAAAAAGAGAGAGAAAAATAAAGAAAAATAAAGGAAAAATTATACCCCGTAACTGTATATATACTTGAATGCCATAGCCCAGGGACTCTAGCTTGGTTCTCTTAGGACTACCCATCTACGAGCATGCCTAAAGTTTCCTCCTCTTCATCGTGCCCTTTGTTGACAAGCTCAAGTCGACTCTTACTCATATCTCATTCCACGTCTTCAAGTCAGGTGTTAACTGATTTGTTTTCTCGGTCTTAGTTCCTGTGTTCAACGTTGCAAGAGTCTAGCGCTGCCACTTGTCTCAATGTATAGGCCATGAGGTATGGCAGCCTATTAAATATGAAATAACGGAGATGAAAAACATACAGAAACAGTGAGGCATAAGGCTATGAAAGCCTATGAGTTCGTGAAGAGATGACATAGGGGCTAGTCCTTGTATCATATGATCTAATTGTATGTGCCAAGTCACGTGACCAGTCATGTGCATAGGAAGGAGACTTAGACATTTCTAAGTCTTGAAAGTAAGCACGCTAGGCACTAAAGGCTTAATAAATTAGAATAAATAGAAAGAAAAAGAAAATAAATAGGGGAAAAATACATATCGTAACACTACCCCCCTCCTAAGGATCGACTTCCAAGCAATCAAAGAGAGTGTCACATTCAGAAGAGACAGTTAAATTATCGAAAGGCTGGAATAATGATAGGAAATCCAAGTAAGCCATTCATAGCTTACAAGGAGCCAAGG
The DNA here is from genome assembly GCA_021018615.1 of Phlebopus sp. FC_14. NCBI lineage: Eukaryota > Fungi > Basidiomycota > Agaricomycetes > Boletales > Boletinellaceae > Phlebopus > Phlebopus sp. FC_14. Next base: position 134,179 of record JAEVFL010000016.1, on the reverse strand, counting down.
GATTTGCCCAATGAAAGGCTGCTACCGCATCAGAAGCATTGGCCAGATTGCCAGCGGGTTCCCATGTTCTATCTTCATCTGTATAGCCCTTCCAGTGGACTAAGTACTCGAGGTAGTTACCCCTTTTCTGAGATTCGACCACATATTCTACTTTGTATTCTTCTTCCCTGCCCTCAGTCACTTCAATGGGTCCAGGGGCAATAACCAGTTGCCCAGGCAAGCACTCTTTGTAAGGCTTGACCCTTGAAATATTAACTGTAGGGTGAATATGCATAGACTTTGGTAGCTTAAGTGTCAACGCATTAGAGCCAACCAAGCAGGTGATCTCATAGGGACCGATCCATCATTCGGTTAATTTATGTGAAGCTCGTGGCAGGTGCAGGTTACTTGTGCTGAGCCAGACTCTATCCTCAATGACATATTCAGGGGCATTTGATCCGTGCTTATCAGCTTGCGCTTTCATCCACTTCTGAGCTTCTAATAAATTAGCTCCTATACCCTTTAGAGTCTTGGCCATTTCTTCAGCAAAGTCATTAGTAGCTGGTGCTTTAGACACATATTGCTTGAAGCTCATTCTTGGAGCATGTGACCTTGTGACTTCAAAAGAGGTTTTCTTCGTAGAAGTCTGCTTCTTTGCATTATACAAGAATTGAGCAATGGCAAGCCAGTCAGCCCATTCTGCTTCCTTTTCTGCACAGAATAAATGAAGATACTGTTCTAAGTCCCTGTTCATTCTTTTCGTCTGACCATCTATCTGTGGATGATGTGCAGTGGATAATTTAGGGGTGATACCTAATCGTTTACACAATGCACACATTACTTCCATGGCAAATTGTGGTCCACGATCAGATATGATAGTGCAGAGTAGACCATGTGCCTTCCACATGTGTTGTAAATATAGACAAGCTGTGTCAAGGGCTGTCATGGTTTTTAAACATGGAATGAATTCAACTTCTTTGGAGAACCTGTCCATCACTACAAGGATAGAGTCAAATCCATTTGAATCAGGCAGATCTGTGGTGAAATCTGCTGATACATCTTTCTAAGGTGTAGTTGGAACTTCCAAGGGATGTAATTTTCTAGTGGGAGGCTGATTGCTCCCTTTCATATGTGCACATCTATCACAAAGGAAAACATAATCTTTGATCTGTTGTGACATCAGAGGCCAAAAATAGCTGCACTGTAGCAGATCTATCGTCTTCTCAACTCCTGGATGTCCGACAACTGGAGTGTTGTGATGCAGCATAATAATAGATTGCTGTAGACCTTCGTTGTCAGGCACATACATGCAATTCTTTTCATCATAGAGAATTCCATCTCTTTTTTCACAGATGTGGAACTTCTCACATATCTTCTTGACTTCTGATTCTTTCAGCTTATACGTAGCGTCAAGAACCTGTTGTTTGATCTTATCGCCTTCATCAGAGATCAAGATGGTCACCCTAATCTTCTCTGGTGTCAATATGGTTACTCCTTTATTATCATCCTCAATGCCAATCATATGATCTTCTCTTCTAGATAAGGCATCGGCCTTTCCCATTGAGGTTCCAGCTTTATAGATGAGTTTAAAGTTGAACCGAGATAAATATTGTGCCCATCATGCTTGACAATGGTTAAAATTCTGTACCTTCATAAAATACTGGAGATTCTTGTGATCATTCCAGATTTCAAATTCATACTTGGCACCTTCTAAATAGTGTCTCCATGCTTCGAGAGCCTGAATCATGCTGAGCATCTCTTGATCAGCAATTGGATAATTTCTCTCTTCAGGGGTCATGGATCATGAGGCATAGGCAACTGGGTGTCATAAACCATCCTTTTCAATAGATAAGACTCCACCTGTTGCAAAGTCGGAGGCATTACATTCAAGACAGAAGCGACTATCTTCGTCAGGAAAGGAAAGGATAGGAGCAGACGTGAACTTCTTAAGCATATCAAATGCTTCTTGTTATGCTTCTTTCCACACAAAAGGTGTATCCTTCTTTGTCAAATCATTCAGGGGTCTAGCCACTTGGGCATAGCCTTGAATAAACCTTCGGTAGAAATTGACAAGTCCGAGGAAACTCCTAACTTCCTTCACATTCTTCGGCGCAGACCATTCCAGAATAGCCCTAATCTTGGAGTCATCCATCTTAATTCCATCTCGGCTGACTATCATACCAAGGAATCCAACTTCTGATATTGTAAAGGTACACTTCTCTGGCTTGATAAATAAGTCATTTTCTTTCAATCGACGCAGGACTTCTTTAACAATCTTTTCGTGTTCCTTAACGTCATCAGTTTTGGTGAATATCAATAGATCATCAATGTAGACCACCACTATGTCATCCATATCGGCAAAGATTTCATTCATCATTGCTTGGAATGTGGCGAATGAATTGCATAACCCGAAATACATAACAAGGGGTTCATAGGTACCATGGAAGCATATGAAGGCAGCTTTCCACTCATCACCTTCCTTGATGCGAATGTTGTTGTATCCCCATCGTAGATTCATCTTTGTAAATAACTTAGCTCCTTTCAGCTTATCCACTAATTGGGAAATCAGCGGGAGCGGATAATTATTCTTGATGGTGTGCTCGTTTAGATAATGATAATCTTGAACCATGCATTTGGTGTCTTCCTTCTTTGACACAAAGAAAACAGGGGAAGTTTGTAGAGACTTTGAAGGTCGTATGTAACCCTTCCTCAGTTGTTCATCAATAAAGCTAGAAACTTCTTTCTGCTCTTCTACTGAGAGGAAATCATTCTTTTCTTCTTAGGAATGAATGTATCCTTCAAGTCAATAGCGTAATCCCATAGCTTTCTAACTGGCATGCATTCAGATTCTCCTTTTGAGAACTGTTCATAGTACTGATGGTATGTGCTAGGTACCATCTCTTCAATTGTCTTTTCTATTTTCTTAGGTGCTTCAATGCTAGCTTGTATAGCATAGGCATGATAGGCAGCCTCTTCTTTTTCTTTCTTCAGAACACAAAGGAATACACTCTTTTCTCTTAATAGATGGCAACTTTTGAGGCATTATGTTATCTTTACTTCGCCCTTGGCCCAATCTATTTCAGGATTGTGCTTCTTCAACCATGTGTATCCAAGGATGATCTGATTACGTCCTAGATCCGTAACCTCTGTAGTAACGTGTCCCCTGTGTCCTTAATTAGCTCAATGGAGTGTGTGACATTTCCAGCTGAGTTCTTTGATCCATTGACGTTAAATACAGAAATGGAATTGCATAAAAAAGTGAGCAGTAGCTTTTGACTTGTAGCCCACTTCTTGTCAATGAAAATAACATTAGTGCTGCAATCAAGTAGTGCATCAGCGGCGACGTAAGCCTTCTTGTCATGGAAGGATACAACTTTGACCTTCATTAAGATCTCCTTCTCCATGTTGAGCATTCTCAAGAAAAATTCATCTGGGATTTCATTGTCTGACATATTTTTTTTGGTTTTTGTGTGAAACTGAATTAAGTACCGGTTTGAAGCCCCAGCCAAGCCCCTTCACAGAAGAGGACAGTTTGACATTGAGAGAATGAAATAACATCCAACTCATCTGTGCTTTTCCTAGGCTCAAGAACGGAGAAGCGGTTGGATAAATATTCATCAAATGTGACCGCATGAACACCCAGTTCATTCATGCAACATGGCTTTTTCCCTTATCGTGGACATCTTTCATGACCCAAAAATATGCCCTTATTTTATCATAGGACATGTTGCATATTACTGCAAAAGGATCGTTGCCATGTGAGGCTTCTCTTTTGAGCTCTTCCCTTATTGGTTTGACAACTCACACTTGGCAGCCACCGCGGTATTCCTTTTTGTGCTTACTCCCTAGCCATTTGCAAGGCATTGCACTCTTGGTTTGGGGCAGTTCTTTACCCCATGTACTCTATCATAGTTGTAGCAGGAAAGTTTTGATGACGACCCTCGTTGGACGACATCAATCTGCATGGTGTTAGGGTCACCACGTGCCTGAGACGTTCTTCGGATTGTGGCACCCATTATGAAATCAAGGGACTCTTGAATGGTCCCGACGTGCCTAATTTCAGCAATATATTTGGCTACCTTCGCCTTTCTCTTGCCTTCTTTGAATATTTGGGTGATTGTCATGGGGTATAATTTCCTTTATTTTTCTCTATTTTTCTCTATTTTTCTCTTCTTTTTGTGGTCACATGACTTATATCACGTGCTTATTTAATCATGTGACTGTGCTTATATGCGATGAGGACTTATATTTGTTATCATGTGACTAGGCCTAGACCTGCCTAGAACATTCTATATCTATACCTACCTAGACCGGTCTAGACCATGACATCATCACGATGTCATATAGAATGTTGCAGAACATTCTGATGATATCATTTGTTTACTTTGTACAAACATTGCACCTGTATATATATTCGAATACAATCCCCCAGAGACCCTAGCTTGGTTCTTTTGGGACTAACCATCTACGAGCAATTCCTAAGTCTCTTCCCCTCTACTCACCTTTAGTCGACAAGCCTAAGTTGATGCTATCATCTTTATCAATCCATGTCTTCAGGTCAGACGTAAACTGATCTGTTTTCTCTGCTTCAGTTTTAGTGTTCAACATTGCGAGAGGCATCAGTCCATTGCTCATCTCATTAGAACCAAGCTACCCACTCTCCCAACATCGGGCACTATTCGTATCGTTAGCCATCTTATTACATTATTACTCTTCTTTGCGCATTACCGTGCCTTTTCGTTTTCATTAGTTCCTGACCATTGAGGTTCAGGAAGGATGTTGTAATATCTAGGCCCCAGTCATTGGATTCTCTCACGCAAGAACTAGGGTTACTTCCCTAGAGGTTAAATCCTCCAACAAAACCCCTTCTTCTTTGTTTGGACATCGTCCCGTGTCCCCATGAGACACATTGGTTTTAGTTAGTTGAATAGCAACCCTCCCAGTATGCAAGAGCAGTCTTGTGCTCGTACTGCCTTAGGAGAGGTTTAAATTTAGTTTTACCATACGTAGCATTTCGGAGCTGTGCCAGATCAGTCGTTGACTGAACAGCGAAAGGACAAAAGGAAGTAAAAGCCTCTGATGAAGAAATTTTTCAATGTGGCTCATACTACTCGCCAGTGTATTCTCGACACTCGGGCTCAAGCAGCCGCCCTATAATTTCACTATCTCAACCATGTTTCTACACCTCCTCCTCAGATCAAATTTGAAAATCTCGAACCCATCCCTGAGTGGCTCATTCTCAAACAAGAGCCCTTAGATTTCCTACACTGTATTAAGAAAGAAGAAGAGATTGAGGCAGATCTCGAACAACAAATTTTTCATACTCCTACACTGTCTCCTCAATCTCCCTCCTCGATCCTCTCACCACCAGTTCTACTCCAGCAAACATCAAATCATCTCCATTTCCCTGCATGTCGACACGTGCAAGAGTATCTTTCGTCCCTTCGTTGTCCCCCATCAACAGGTGCCCGTTATCAATTGTCCAAGGCATGCACCTTATTATTTGTACAATGAATCCGGCTATTATTAAACAATGGCCAATTTACCTCAAGAAGTTGCTAACCTGCAAGTGCAGTTGGTGCAAGTGACTGCAGCACTTCAAACGCTGCAGAACCAACCCTCAAATATCAGCCAAAAGATTGAAATATTTGTAGACCCTGGAACCTTTGATGAGGACCAGAAAAACTTCTCAGTATGGTGGGTCAAACTCGAGACCTGGCTCATCACAAACGCTGTAGTACTGACCACTAACTTTGATGGTTGCATGGCTGTACTTTCTCAAATGAAGGGTCCAGTGGCTGGTTGGTTCACTGAAGCCCTTATAAGGAAATACACCGACCAGAATGCATGGCTGACACTACACGTGTTAGGCGAGGATATTTCCGACCCTTGGTCGACAAGAAATGGGTGAAGAGCCAACTTGTCCAGTTAAAACAAGGAAGAATGCGGACAGACGAATTTGTTGTTCAATTCCACTCACTAGTCCTTCAATCAGACTGTTCGCATTCTTATGCAATTTACCTTTTGGAATGGGCAGCTTGGCCCGATATTATCAAAGAAATATATCTTCAAGCTACTCAAGAGGAGAAAATTGAAGATTATCTTGAAGAAGTCCGGCGAATAGGAAGCCAGTACGATCTCTTTGAATTTCAATTTGGTAACAAGGGATCCCAGGGGCATGCGATGGACATCAGTGCCATACAGAAGGGCAAGCAGCCGGAGTGGAGAAGGCTTCAAATGGACTGCTACAAATGTGGCAAGGCAAGCTACTTTGCCTGACAGTGCAAGGCACCTAACTGTTGTTGTGGTTCAGACTGCCACACTTCGGACCGACACCAGATGTTGGCAAACTCCAGTTGCCAGGTGCAACAAACTGAAAGTGCACTGGCTGATCACTGGTATAGCATGGACTTTCAGGAGGTCAAGGCCTTCTTTTTCGACATGCACGCAGCTGAGATGAAGGCTCAGGGAAAAGCCTTCAGCCCTCGAACATGGGGACAGTTCGAGATATCACATCTCTGGCAGGTGGCAGACAGCACCCAAAAGCACCTGTCAGGAAGCCCAAGCCTGTAACTCAAATAGGGTACAAATATGTTAAAAACAATGCAGACAAAGTTTCTTTTTCTTGTACTAATAGGTTTTCTGTTCTTGATACATTTGATAGTTCTGATTTTCTTGATAGCACAATAGATAGTTCTAAAAACATAAAACAATCCACAAAAGAAGAAAAAACAAAAACACAAAAAAATAGTTTACTTTCCTTGTTTTTTGATTTCTTGGATATGTACGTAGAAGGGGGGTCCTCCTTACAAGGCTTGGCGGTTCAACCCGTGCTTAATTCCCCCAAAACCCAAAATACTTCTTCTATCAAGTCTCTGTCCCCTGAAGATGATTTTCCTGAAAGGATCCTTACTAGATTGGTCTCCCTCAAGAAGGAACTTAAGATCTCGATCGAAGTAATGGACAAACATATGGATGTTGACACCACGTCACCTATTCAGATTCAAGCTCTTCTAGATTGTGGAGCAAACTCTATCTTTATCGATTATCAATGGGCTAAGTGACAAGGCCTCATGCTATGCAAGTTGCCGATACCTATCCTAGTCTTTAATGTCAATGGAACCAAGAACCAAGCAGGAGATATTACTCATATCACAGAAATCCATGTGGAATATAAGGGTCACAAAGAAGTAGTTCAAGCTAAAATGAGTAATCTCAGCACTGCTGCAATCATCCTCGGATACACCTGGCTTGAGTATCACAACCCTAACATTAACTGGCAAACTGGTGAAGTTAGATTGAATCGTTGCCCAAGATCTTGTTATCAATTATCTAATCGCGCTACATGCCTTGCTTCGATGGAACTAGATGAAGAACTCAAAATGGAAAGGTCTTATCAGTGACCTAGAAACTGATAACTTGTGGAAGAAGCTGTGAAGCACAGTTGTATTAGAAACACCTGTCAAAGAACTGGTTCCCAGCATCTATCACAAAGATTTTTATGAAACTTTCTTGAAGAAAGAATCCGAACACATGCCAACATGCAAGCTGTGGGATCATGCAATCAAACTAAAAGATGACTGCAAACCTAAGAAAGGGCGAATGATTCCTCTTTCAGTGCAGGAGCAGGATGAAGTCAAGTCATTTATTGAAGATCAGCTCTCAAAGGGTTATATTAGACCATCTAAATCACCTCAGACGTCGCCTGTATTCTTTGTACCTAAGAAGGAAGGCACCAAGCAGATGGTTCAAGATTACCACTATCTGAATGAAGGAACGGTCAAAAATAATTATCCCTTGCCCCTGATTAGTCAGCTTGTTGACAAGCTTAAGAGTGCAAGATACATTCCACCTAGAAACTGATGCCTTGGATTTTGCCACAGGAGCTGTTTTATCTATGAAATGTCCTGATGGAGAATGGCAACCATGCGCCTTTAGTTCATATGCTCTCTCAGCTCAAGAGCGGAATTATCAGGTCACAGATAAGGAAATGCTCACTATTATCCGTTCGTTAGAAACATGGAGACATTGTTACGATATGTATTTTTCCTCTATTTTTCCTCTATTTTTCCTCTATTTTTCTTTCTTTAGCACCTAGCGCGCTTATACTCAACGACTTAGAAACGTCTAAGTCTTTTTCCTAATCATGTGACTGGTCACGTGACGTGATATGTGCAACTAGCTTGCACGCGACACGGACATAACCCCTATGTCACCTCTTCACGGACTCACAGGCTTTCATAGCCTTATGCCTCACTTTTACTGTATGTTCTTCATTTCTCTTATTTCATATTTAATAGGCTGCCACACATCATGGAATCCTCACCGATCTCATATGTGATCGTGGCAGCACATGTTATCCTCACTTTATGATTCTCTTCCATTCTACATGTGTTTCCCTCATGACATGATTCCTTTCCATTCCATGGCTATGCTTGATGCATGCCTGGAATGTATGTCTTTCATAGTATCAGTTAGATCTAGTGTAAATAAGGACAAACCCCTGTACAGTATATAAGGATCAATAAAGCGACCAGAGGACTCCATCGAATCCTCTTGGGTTTCCCCTTCAGCTTCTCAGCTTAAGAACAACCTCAGTTTGATTAGTTTCAGTACACACTTCTAACTATGTGAGCCGCTGATTGTATCAGACATTATTTGGAAGGTGCTTGGCACAAATTTGAAATTTGGTCCAACCACAAAAATTTGCAATATTTTATGAAGCCCCAAGATCTAAATCAAAGACAAGCAAGATGGTCCTTGTACCTTACGAGATTCAACTTTACCTTGGTCCATAAGGCAGGAACTTCCATGACGAAAGCTGATGCTTTATCCTGACATTGTGATCACTCCAATGGAGTTGAAGATGACAATAAGGGTGCCACCATTATTCCTCCCAAAAAGATCAGGGCTCAACACGTTGTTATAGAAGCTGAAGAACAATCAATTGTTGAACGAATCAAGGCACTATACAAAGATCTGGATCTAGGGTCAAACTATAAGCTCCAGGATGGGCTTTATTTCAGAGAAAATCGTATCTACGTTCCTGGTGATGCCAAGCTTTGCCAAGACATTCTCACACTCCATCACGACAATCCAGTTGCAGGACATCCAGTCAAGCAAAGACACAGGAATTAGTGGAACGCAATTATTACTGGCCTGGGTTACATACACAGGTCAAGGATTATGTTTCGCATTGCGATCAATGTGTATACATGAAAAGTTCTCACATTGCCCCAGCTGGCATGCTTCAACCACTGCCGATCCCATCTGGGCCATGGGTTGATATCTCAGCAGATTTTACCATGGACTTATCTCTTTTGGATGGTTACGACATAATCCTAGTGGTTGTTGATCGTTTCTCCAATGAAGCGATATTTATCAACAAAATGATCATGGCTCTTGGAATGGCCAAATTGTATTTGCAGCATGTCTGGAAGCATTATGATCTTCCCATGACTATCGTTTCTGACCGTGGTCCACAATTCGTGTCTCAGGTTATATGTGAATTGGGCAAATTCTTAGGGATTGAGCTTAAGCTCTCCACTGCTTTCCACCCACAAACAGATGGGCAAACAGAATGGATGAACCAAGCATTACAGGAATATATCTGTCTTTTCATTGTTGAAAAGTCATACAATTGGTTTGATTGGCTAGCGCTGGCGCAATTCTCTTATAACAACAAGCATCAGGACTTGCTTGGTAAATCTCCATTTGAGGTCACTTGGTCCTACAAACCACGGATGGGTGTTGAACTGCTTCAGTTCAAGGTCCCTGCAGCTGAAAATCTCACTACTAAAATGGAGCAAACTCTTGAGCAGGCTCATACAAGTCTAGAGAAAGTGCAAGCCACTATGAAAAAGAAAGCTGATCATCATAGATCACAGCCACCTCCTTATCAGATCGGTGATAAAGTGTGGCTTAGCACGTCTAATTTAAAACTTCCTTGACCTTCCTGGAAGTTTACCGAACGTTGGCTCAGTCTATACGAAATTATGAAGCTAGTCAGCTCCAATGTCATTGATCTTTGTCTTCTCTCTACGATGCACATTCACCCGATTGTGAATATCAGTCACGTCAAGTCTTATAAGGAATGATTGCCTGGTCAACCAGTGCAGCAACCTGGTCCGGTGCTAGTTACCAAAGAGGGTGACCAAGAGTATGAGGTTGATTACATTGTTGATTCTCGCTTGCGAGGATGTCGCCTTGAGTTTTTGGTTCACTGGGTCAATTATTCTGATGAGGAGCGTACTTGGGAACCTGAGGCTAACCTAAGTAATGCTCATGATGCTATTCGCGATTTCTATCGTCGCCACCCTTCTGCTCCCAGGAAATTGTGCATAGTTCAGTCGCAATTCAACTCTTTATTTTCTTCCTATGGTAATTATTGCTCTGTGGCTTCTGCCCCGTTTAGTCGCCTGGAAGTCGATTCCTAGAAGAGGGGTAGTGTTATGGGGTATAATTTTTCCTTTATTTTTCTCTATTTTTCTCTCCTTGTTGTAGTCACGTGACTTATATCACATGCTTATTTAATCATGTGACTGTGCTCATGTGTGACGAGGACTTATATTTGTTATCATGTGACTAGGTCTAGACCTGCCTACAATATTCTATATCTAGACCTACCTAGACTGGTCTGGACCATGACATCATCACGACATCATATAGAATGCCATGAAATGTTGTGGAACATTTCGATGATATCATTTGTTTACTTTGTACAAACATTGTACCTGTATATATACTCGAATACAATCGTCCAGAGACCCTAGCTTGGTTCTCTTGGGACTAACTGTCTATGAGCAATCCTAAGTCTCTTCCCCTCTACTCACCTTTAGTCGACAAGCCTAAGTCGATGCTATCATCTTTATCAATCCATGTCTTCAGGTCAGACGTAAACTGATCTGTTTTCTTCACTTCAGTTTTAGTGTTCGACATTGCAAGAGGCATCAGTCCATTGCTCATCTCAGCGATGATGCCTCTTCTAATGTTATTCTCCAACATGGAGATGGCATGCAATTCATCTATCGTAGCCTGTTGGTATAATGCTTCAAATTTGATGATGAAATCGTCTGTAGTCATCTTGCCCTGCAGCAGCCCCTTTAGCTGACTGCAGGCCCAATCCACTTGATTGGTGGAGTGGAAAAGTCCTTCAATTTCCACTGCCATCAAGGCTCATGTGTACATATCCCATTTTATAATCCTTGTCTGAGCAAAAGGGCTAGCCTTTGGTCCTTTCAGATGGAAGAGGACTGCCAGGACTGCTTCATGTGAGCCTGGCGTAATTGCATGTGAGTTTATGTTGAGCCAAGCTTGCATCTTGGCCCACCATTCTTCAAACTTGGCTTTCGACCCATCATATTCCCCTGGGTCATTGAAAACTTCAATTTTCTTTGAGTACGCTCCCCCTATACTCACAGAAGTGGAGGTGGAACCTCCTGCTATGCCTCCTCTTTCAAGGGCAGCAATTCTGTTCATGAGCTGGTTTAACATCTGGCTCTGATCATATATGTCCTGCCTTGCAGCAGCAATCTTTTCTTTCCAGTTTACATTGGGGTCATCCAAAATGTCAAGCATGGCTTGAGACATATTGATTTAAAAAAAACTTGTACGTAAAAGGAAGTTTCTAAAGGAAATATTGTAAATTTCAATCATAGATCAGGGGGTCTTTCATAAGAATATGAGGTGTACGTCTTACTTCTTTAAGAACATGACGTGGATGTAAGAAGTCAGAGAGGAATTCATCATGATAATCTCTATAAATGTGAGCAGGATCAACAGAGAAATAAGTATGTCTGGCCCTACATGGACATGGTGCAGGAAAAGGGGTAGGGGTACGATACCTAGCCCTTGCTTCTTCTTCTCTGCATGGTCCCTCTCTTTCTTCAACAAGCCCTGCCTCTACCTGTCGTATGCACTTGTCCACTAGAACTTTGGAAACGAATAGCCAATTGATAAAATCAGGCAACTGGAGGAAGGCGGCTGGAGGCACGTCATTCGGGTCTACTGAAGCTGATCGAGAACGGGGGTGAGATGAGGGAGTAGGGATGAGAGTGGCTAAGTCTTCATCGGCATTCATATAAGGTGAGTGTAGTTGGTCTGCCCATTGCCCTTGACTGTTGTCTAACAATGTTGACTGCTCCTCAAACAAGGTAAGTAACTCTCTGCGCTCCTCTACATAAGAGGCGAGGTATGCATGCATGAATCTGTCAGAAGACACTAGCCAGTGCCACTAAGTGTTAGTCCGTAAGCCTTTCTTCAAAATACGTCAAAGAGTTTACTTGTGCTTGCGGTGGTCTTAACCAGCAAGCACTACAAGCAAAGTCAGTAAAGTGATCAAATCCTAATAATACGGTCAGCGGCTCACATGTTATAGAGTGCATACTGAGATAACTGAGGTTGCTCTGAGGGGTAGGCTAGAAGCTACTGAGAGACAAAGACTCAGAAGGATTTGATGGAGAATCTCCTGGTTGCTGTATTCATCCTTATATACCTTACAAGTGTTTGTATATATATAAACTAAATCTACCGATAAGATGAAAGGCATGAGGACCAGGCATGCATCAAGCATAGCCATGGAATGGAAGAGAAGTATAACATGTGCTGAATACATGTAGAATGGAAGACGAAGCATGAACATGTGCTGCCACATTAAAACGGTGTGTAGGCCATGAGGTGTGGCAGCCTATTAAATATAAAATAACGAAGATGAAAAACATACAGAAAAGGTGAGGCATAAGGCTATGAAAGCCTGTGAGTCCATGAGATGACATAGGGGATCCTTGTATTATACAATCTAATTGTATGTGCCAAGTCACATGCATAGGAAAGAGACTTAGACATTTCTAAGCCTTGAAAGTAAGCGCGCTAGGTGCTAAAGGCTTAATAAATTAGAATAAATAGAAAGAAAAAGAAAATAAATAGAGAAAAATGCATATCATAACACTGCTCGATGATTGTTGCAGTTGAATTTCTGTGAATTTGAAAGTAAGAGAACCTTGAAAGTCATTGCACAAATGTCAGATCTGACCCACCTTCATAGGATGATTTGTATTTTTCAGATACTCATGGTACCTGTCCCTCACTACTATATATTCTCTGCCATCCATGAGAAACACCTAATCACCAGGCATTCGATCATGCATATGCTCTGTTTTGAAATTTCCATCCATGATCACTGTGAGGGAGTATTTTCAGCTGTCTGCGGATGGTCAGCCCATGTCTGCGGATGCATGATAACTTGCATGCACTCACTGGGATATATCCACATCTTTCGCTGGGTCCAGATTAATATCTAGCTAGGGGGTATGCTGGACAGAACAATATTAAGTCCCCTGCTATCAAGCCCTTGAACTGATGTTCAAATCCTCTTCACTTCAGCATCTTCAGCAGCTGCTAGAGCCTGGACACTCTCAAAAGGTCATGATAATAATTCTGAATGATCATCTGCATGCAAAAAAGATTCTGACAAGATGTACTTACTGGTATAGCATTTGGAAAGACATTGGAAGTGATGTGACAGAGCTTATTATAGTAATTTCATCACAGAGGTGCTACATTCTACATTGTCACAAATGAAGTCATCTAGGGCCTTGAAGGTAAATGTAGTTGCAGGTATGGCAATGGTAGAAGGAAAGAAATTTGCCTCCAAGAGCTGAAGATGAGGTAGAGGCACGGATGGACAGTTACAATAGTGAAAGTCGATGAAATGAACCCCTGAGATGTCCACTACAGTCACATACCCTGTGCCGTCCGAAATTTGCAGATGCGGAGACTTTCCATTCATTTCCATATCCTCCTATTCTTTCTCTGACATGAACCATGGATCTGCATGGTAGCCATTTGGACATGGCTGCTCATTATGACCTAGATGAATAACTAGGCTGGCCTGGTAGAATGGGTTGGAATGTCAGAAGAAGTTTGCTCAAGGAGATCAGACAAGACACTGACAAGCCTGAGGCTAGATTCTTCAAAGAAGGTTCCATTCTACTGAGTGACCCTATGCAAGGGAATCCTCATGTGTGCGACTCTGCAGCATGCACTACAAAACAATGGGCTATGAAGGCAGTCAGAACACCTATATATTCCATCTTCTCCATAGGCTGTACAGGTCCTCAAAGCAGGAGAAGCCTCTGCATCAATGAGCACCGATAAATTCCTACTGGTATGAGGGCCATTGTCTGAGGTAGTTGTTTTGTGTCTAAAGAAAGGGAGTTAGAAGTTTGAGCGATGTCATTCATAGTGACTAATCTTGCATGCAAAGAGGGGAGGTGGAATGGGTTCTGCATCATAAGTAGCTTGGCAATCATCATACATGGCCTGCTCTTCCAATCTATGTGGGGATAACAAAGGAAAGAACACTTTTTATCTCTTTTGCTCAGGGGTGATCTTCACCAGCTTTGTTTTCCTGCCCCTGGACATTTTCACCTGTTTCCATCGCACTCTAGTTACTAGAGTGCTAGAAGTGGCTGATTGGATTCTGGATTTGTCCATAGTGATCAGTTCTCAAAGGGATGATAATGTGGTATGCACAAAAATCAGACAGAATCCATACACATTTCACATCATATATGCAGTTTCATCATTGCAATAATCTTTGCATCCAATCAGATTGATCTGACATGCATCATTGGAAGTGATGAAAAAGGATATCAGTATCCCAGGACTACATGCCATGCATGCAGCACATACAAATTAGGTAATGTCCACCTATAATCTGTCAGACACGGTGTAATTTGACAATGTTTATCAATGACATTGAACCCGAATGATCAGCTTGAGAGTTAAACTGGTCAATTGCATGATAGAGTTTGGTTGACAGGTTGAACATATGTCTATAGTTTTTGGTGTTGAAATGAGATCAAGACCTTTGCACCCATAATGCTATACAATCCCCTATACCATCCCTGAGACAAGTGATGGACTATGCCTCTCACAACGTCAAACACTAGGACTTAGCAGAGAAAACAAATCAGTTATGGTCTGACTTGAAGACCTAGACAATGAAGAGTGAAGCGTTGACTTTGGACTCATCAACGAAGAGCGTGATAGTGAAGAGGAAGACTTAGATCACTCGTGGATGGGTAGCCCCAAGAGAACCAAGCTGAGGTCTCTGGGCGTTGGCATTCAGTCTTATATACTAGTACAGTGTTTGTATGCTACAAACAAATGATATCATCGGAATGTTCCACGATGTTCCATATGATGTCAGGTGATATCATGGTCCAGACCGTTCTAGGTAAGTCTAGTTTAGAATGTTTTAGGCTAGTCTAGGCCTAGTCATGTGATATCTAAATATAACAGTCCTCGTTGCATGGGAGCAAGTCACATGATTGAGTCACATGATCCGATCACATGATTAAATAAGCACATGATGTAAGTCATGTGACCATAAAAAGAAAGAGAAAAATAGAGAAAAATAAGGGAAAAATTATACCCTATAATAATCCTCCACAAGTATTCATGTCCAGGTCACAATCCACCCAACCCATGGCAGATCCAGAATTCCAATCACATGCTTTGCTCAGTAGGGAAGAACATGCTATCCTAACCTCCAAGATCGAGGAATTCAAAATAGCTCACAAGAACGTACAAAGTTACATCCTCAATAGTATTTTTCAGGAGACAAGGAAACTATCTCAGATAATGCCTCTGACATGGGAAGAATGGGAGAGCAGGAAGCAAGCAAGTATACAAGTCTAATCCCCTATCCATTGGAGCTTAGCAAAAAAATGCAGATGTACTGCACATGGATATACAATCATATGTAGGTCTACATGGAGAAGGCTCTCCTAAAGTATGAAAAAAAATGGACCCTACAGGAGGTTGTCAAGGTGAAAATGAAGGAAGAGATCACAAAGACCATTGAAGAAGTCCATAGAGCAGGGCCGGGTGAGCCTCGCATGATAGGCAAATACTAGTAGGGAGTCTACTAGGTCATGGAATGGCTAACCTAGGAGGAGGTAGAACAGTTCAAGAGGGAAGCAGAGGAATGGAACAAGCATAAACCACCTGCAGAGGTACAATCCATGTAAGTTGGCATGTTTCTGTCTAGGGATGTACTGATAACAATCTTGGACATACAGGAAGGCAGTTCAAAAGGGAGAGGACTTTGCTTGTAAATTTGCAAAGCACATGTGGCAGCAATGTGATATGAGAGTTTTTATTCTCAACATATGGTAGGATGACAATGCCGAAGTCATGGTGACCAAGTCTTTCCTCTATTGATGAATGACATGTATTGCTAATAAACATGATCGCAGACATGACTTTAATGATAAGTTTGGGAGTGGAAATGCTTTTTCAGGGCATGCAAAGTTGAAGAAGGAATGGCACAAGTATGCAGTAGAGTAGTTTGGACAGTCAGATGAATCCGACTCCGAGGTGTTGGTTGCATAGCCAAGGAAGTCAAAAATAGAGCCAGTGGAGATGGTGTTGATGAATGGAAAGACATGGATCCTAGACATCAAGGACATAAAACTAGCACACATGAAGGATGTAATACGAGGCTTCATTACATTCCATTATCATAAGGCTTTTTTTCTCTCAATTGGACTAAAGCTGATTTATAAAACAGGAAGAGTATCCAAAGGGAAGCACCAAGTCCCATGGAACAGCATATCACAGAACCAGAGCAAGTCCATCAGATTGTACTGTCTATCACACAGGTTCAAGCTTCAAGAACTGTCAAAACTACAGAAGGATGAAGTGGTGAAGCTGCTAGAATTTTGGAGAACAAGGCAGAATGAAGACAAAACAGACGTATTTGTATTCCATCAGTGGAAGAATGCATCAGGTGAGATGAAAGGTTCAATGACCACTGATGATGATGAGAAATCTAGCACAGCCGAGACTGAAGGCCACGGCCAAGCAAGCCATGGAAAAAGGAAAAAGGAAAGCAGAGGATCATACCATTATCATCACCATCAAGCATTGAACCATCCTCAGATGACAAAGGGGAAGAGGGTGATGAAGATGGATGTGTATGCCTTGGCTTGGCCCATCCATACATTGCCCTGGCTATCCACATGTTGATATTCTTGCAGAAATCTACCACACACTTTATATAACCTTACTTTGGCAAATGTAGACATTTCTATCTATACACTGTATGTACCTAAGCCAATTGGAACCTCAGTGCTTCATCTCTGCCATTTAGTGACTCTAGCAACCGCATCTGCTGCTACAGCAAGATCTGCCTCCTTATGGCTAGCTCCTGGAGTCTTGCATAGTACTGAGACCACACCTTATGAAGCAAGTGATCAACATCTGAATCCCATGGCTGCTGCCTTTCTTTGGTGTCATATTGCACATGGAATGCATGTATGACCTGAGCCACTGTTGGAGTGGTCAGCTTGTGAATTAGATGGATAAGAAATAAAAAAGCTCATAATATGCTTCTGAGGGATTCTGGTCAATGTCGTAGGTAGAGAGCTTTGCTGTTCATCTTGCAGTGGCATCATATATGATTTCTGCCTCCCATTCATCCACTAGTAAGAGAAGCAAAATTGAAGTTGTGAGCACAGAGAAAACAGAGACAAGGAGCTCACCATTGGTTGGAACTGCAAGTATGCTATGCAGTCTTTCTAGCTGGTTCTTTCGTGCGTCCCAGTCTCCAATGATATCACTTTGGATGGTTGACTGCCCCACTGTCGGCTGTACAATTGGAACTGATGGTCCTACCACCGGATTACAGACAGCCTGCTCATCAGCTGCTAGAAGATGGGATTGAGAGAACAATTCAATCTAATAATATTGCAATGAAAATAGATTGAAGGTACAAGGTAAGCTTTAAGAAGGTGCCACTATATGACGCCGAGGATGAAAGGCACAGTCATAGTGAAAAGCACGACAGGTGGATGTGCACACAATCAGCAAGCTGCAAAGCCAGAGCAAACAAGCTGACTCCACCCAAGAAGGTCATTATTGACAGCGACACCGATAAACATATAGACATCTACCACCCTCCTCCCAAGGCAACCCAGTCAGTCCTGCCTTGCTCTTTTCCCATTATCACCTCCTCTACAGCTTCATCTTCATATTCTGCTGTATGTAGATCATGCACCATTTGAGGAAAGGTATGTGTGCCATGTAAAAAGGGCACATATCTCACCTGTTGTACTGTAAAAATCAAGTGTGATTTTTTACAGCCCAAACCGACTGCCCTTGCTGCACCGAAGGTAGCAGCCATCAAACATGCCCAATCTCAATCATGTGCATATAGCAAGACCTGTGCTTCACCCCCTTCATCTCCTACTGAATCTATTATGATTATCATGCCTCCACTGAAGAAGACAAGGACTGAGGAGAACACAGCCACAGGTCCTTCACAGCCTAAGTCCAAACTGAGCAGCAAAGGGAGATACAGTAAGTTTTCTATTTCTTTTTTACACAAGATCTACTCTGATTAATTCAAGTCATAGACTTTATAGCTGTCCCTCTACCATCTCAGAAGTTTATAAGGCAAGCTTCTACCCCTTCAACATCTGCTGTTCCGATATCCACCCCCTCCAACCACTCATCAGAGGGCCTTCACAAGGAGGTTGAAGACTTACATGGTAAGATCGCATCATTGAAGATGATGGTGGAAAGTCTTAGACAGGTGGTGGAGGCCGTGTGATTGAACTGCAGATCTGACTCCATGCACATGGAGACTAGGAAGGTTGGACTGCAGGTGAGGGACATAGAGATAAAGGTTGTGGATGTCAGTCTATCACATGGGCTTGGTCTTACAGGATATGAAGGGTCAGGTGGAACAGGTATGTCCAGGCTGTCACCTCTTTTCCTTTCTATTCTCCCTTCTTATGAACTGTGACTGTCAGCACACCTCACTGTCATGCTATCTGTCATTGCTCTTCTCTCACCTTTTATCGATCAGCTTCCATTTCTCTTTCACATCCTCACTGTCAAGTCACCTCTCACCACCCTTCCCTCATCCTTTATTGATTGTCTTCTGTCTCCCTTTCACACCCTTCTGTCACCTCCTATGGCTACAACACCATCCTTAGGTGTAGAGGAAATGGACATTGAGACGAGCGCTAGGCGTAGCCTTTCGTGACGTCAACACCAGAACTAAGACGGAGAAGACAAATGAGTTAAAGCCCCACTTGAAGGCTTGGACGATAGAGACGAGAGCGTTGACGATGGCTTGTCAACGAAAAGCGAAGGAAGAGGACTTAGTGGCACGCTCGTGGACGGGTAGCCCCAAGAGAACCAAGCTAGGGTCTCTGGGCGATGGCATTCAGTCTTATATATAAGTATAATGTTTGTATCTAACAAATAGATGATATCATAGGAATGTTCCACAACATTCCACGACGTTCCATATGACGTCAGGTGATGTCATGGTCCAGACCGGTCTAGGTGAGTCTTATCTAGAATGTTCTAGGCGAGTCTAGGCCTAGTCACGTGATATCTAAATATAAAGTCCTCGTTGCATGAGAGCAAGTCACATGATCCAGTCACGTGATCCAGTCACATGATCCAGTCACATGATCCAGTCACGTGATCCAGTCACATGATCCAGTCACGTGATCCAGTCACATGATCCAGTCACGTGATCCAGTCACATGATCCAGTCACGTGATCCAGTCACATGATCCAGTCACGTGATCCAGTCACATGATCCAGTCACGTGATCCAGTCACATGATCCAGTCACGTGATCCAGTCACATGATCCAGTCACGTGATCCAGTCACATGATCCAGTCACGTGATCCAGTCACATGATCCAGTCACGTGATCCAGTCACATGATCCAGTCACGTGATCCAGTCACATGATCCAGTCACGTGATCCAGTCACATGATCCAGTCACGTGATCCAGTCACATGATCCAGTCACGTGATCCAGTCACATGATCCAGTCACGTGATCCAGTCACATGATCCAGTCACATGATCCAGTCACATGATTAAATAAGCACGTGGTGTAAGTCACGTGACCACAAAAAGAGAGAGAAAAACAAAGAAAAATAGATGAAAAATTATACCCCGTAACAGACATAGGTTCAGAGTAGGTCTAATGTTGAATTATATGTACAGTTTGTATTTAGATATATGAAAATGTTTTTTGGCTATCAAAAACAATTGGAATGAATGCTTCCAGATACAGATCCATGTGTGGAGGTGGGTCAAATTTTATTAGGATGCACTATGTACTATGTGTGGAGTACTATTTTATTAGCATGCACTGCCTACTCTTCGTGGGCCCACCCATACTGTGCCCCCACATATGTCGGCTGATCTGTGTTACACAGGCACACCATTAGTGGCCTCAGTCATATGGTACAAAGGATATAGGAAATAGTAGCTACTATTAATTACATACCAGTAGTACTATTTTATTGGCATGTGCTGCCTACTCTTTGTAGGCCCATCCATATGCCAAGCACCCATGTATGTGAGCCCGCCCCTATTCCATGTGCACACCATCTGTGGCCCCACTTGTATGGTATGAAGGATACAGGAAATAGTAGCTACTATTAATTGCATACCAGTAGTACTATTTTATTAGCATGCACTATTTACTCTGTGTGGGCCTACCTGTATGTCCTGCACCTGCATACATGGGCCGACCCCTATCTCACGGGCATCCCATCGGTCGGCCCACTCATTGCTACAGGATATAATTTTTCCTTTATTTTTCTCTATTTTCTCTCTCTTTTTATGGTCACATGACTTGTATCACATGCTTATTTAATCATATGACTAGAGCACGTGACTCAATCATGTGACTGTGCTCATGTGCAATGAGGACTTATATTTAGTTATCACATGACTAGATCTAGACCTGCCTAGAACATTCTATATCTAGACCTACCTAGAACGGTCTGGACCATGACATCATCACAACATCATATAGAACATTGTGAAATGCTGTGGAACATTCCAATGATATCATTTGTTTACTTTGTACAAATATTGCACCTGTATATATACTTGAATGCAATCGCTCAGAGACCCTAGCTGTTACTGGGTATAATTTTTCCTCTATTTTTCTTTGTTTTTCTCTCTATTTTTGTGGTCACGTGACTTATATCACGTGCTTATTTAATCATGTGACTGGATCACGTGACTCGGTCATGTGACTTGCTCTCATGCAACGAGGACACTTATATTTAGATATCACGTGACTAGGCCTAGACTCGCCTAGAACATTCTAGCTTAGACTTATCTAGACCGGTCTGGACCATGACATCACCTGACGTCATATGGAACGTCATGGAATGTTGTGGAACATTCTGATGATATCATTTATTTGTAGCATACAAACATTGTACTAGTATATAAGATTGAATGTCATCGCCCAGAGACCCTAGCTTGGTTCTCTTGGGGCTACCCGTCCACGAGTGCACCTAAGTTTCTTCCCCTCTACTCGCTTTTCGTCGACAAGCCATCGTCGATGCTATTCATCTCATCGTCCAAGCCTTCAAGTGGGGCTTAAACTCATTTGTCTTCTCCGTCTTAGTTCTGGTGTTGACGTCGCGAAAGGCTTCGCCTAGCGCTCGTCTCATTAGAATCAAACTACCCACTTTCCCGGCGTCAGACACTACTTGTGTCCTTTGCCGTTTACGTACATCATTCCTCTTCGCTGCGCATTACCACGCCTTTCATTTGTCTTAGTCCCTGACCGTTGAGGTTCAGAAAGGGTGTTGCGCTATCTAGGGCCCCACCGACGGATTCTCTCACGCGAGAACTAGGGTACCATCCATAGAGGTTAAATCTTCCGTCAAACAAACCTTTATCTTCGTTTGAGCATTGTCCCGCGTCCCCGTGAGGCGCATTTATTGTAGTCGATACTATAGCAACCCTCCCTGCATGCAAGAGCGGTATTGTGCCCGTGCAGCCTTAGGAGTGGTTTATGATTACAATTAGTTTTTATCCCAGTAGTACTTAGGGGCTGTGCCAGGTCAGCTATTGACTGGACAGTGAAAGGGCAAAAAGGAAGAAAAGGCCCTGTCAAAGAAAACAATTTTCACCATGGCTCGCACTACCAGACAGTGAGTTCTCGACACCAGGGTGCAAGCAGCGGCCCTCAACTTTCATCACCTTAACCGTGTCTTTACCCCTGCTCCCCAGATCAAATTCGAAGATCTAGAGCCAGCTCCTAAGTGGTTAATCCCTAAGCAGGAACCTTTAGATTTTCTTCACCGAATAAAGAAGGAGGAAGAACTCGAGGCAGATCTCGAGGAACAAATTTTTCACACACCTATGCCACCTCCTCGTTCCCCTTCTCCCATTCCAGCTCTACCCCGGTGAACATCAAATCGCCTTCGTTTTCCCGCACGCTGACACGTGCAAGAATATCTACCGTCTCTCCGTTGTCCT
Source organism: Phlebopus sp. FC_14 (assembly GCA_021018615.1). NCBI lineage: Eukaryota > Fungi > Basidiomycota > Agaricomycetes > Boletales > Boletinellaceae > Phlebopus > Phlebopus sp. FC_14. The sequence continues at coordinate 111,874 of JAEVFL010000016.1, read as the reverse complement.
CGCCAGCAGGTGCCTCTAGCTAACCGCCCCCGAAATGCACCTTATTACCTGTACAACGAGCCCGGATATCTATAAAAAATGTCCGCTCAAGATATTGCCAACTTGCAGGTGCAGTTGGCCCAAGTTACAGCAGCGCTCCAAACACTACAAAATCAGCCATCAAATCTCAGCCGAAAGGTTGAGATCTTCGCAGATCCCGGCTCCTTTGATGGTGACCAGAAGAACTTCTCAGTATGGTGGGTCAAACTAAAAACTTGGCTCGCCGCAAACCAAGGTGTCTTGAACACCAACTTCGACGGCTGCGTGGCCGTATTATCACGCATGAAGGGTCCGGTAGCCGGCCGATTCGCCGAGGCCCTCATAAGGAAATACACAGAACAGAATGCCTGGCCAACATTGGCTGTTCTTGGCGGAGAAATTGAAAGATATTTCCGCCCACTCGCAGACAAAGAATGGACAAAGAACCAGCTCGTTCAATTAAAACAAGGAAAAATGAGAACCGACGAGTTCGTAGTCAGGTTCCATTCATTGGTTCTCCTGTGGTTAGCGAGAAGTCCACGGTAGGTTTTGCCGTTTGCGCGCGTCGTCCCAGCCACACCCGTGGCTGTGCACTCGTCCAGCCACACCATTGCTATGTCGAGACAGTCCCAGACGCCGTCGACGCAACTCTTTTCCACTATAATCCGTTAGATGGCACTCGCGGAAGCTTCGAAACTGGGCATTCGAACCAAGCACTTCGCTGTCACATGGGCCCTTCGTCGAGGATAAACATTACGTTTACCCAGTATTCCCCTGGACCGGCAGTGTCTCATCTTCGCCAGGAAGCAACTCGAGGAGGGACGCACTCTGTCGGACTACAACATCCAGAAAAAGTCCACACTTCACCTCGTCTTGCGTCTCCGTGGTGGCATGCAGATCTTTGTGAAGATGTTGACTAGGAAGACCATCACGCTGGGGGTTGGATCCTTGGATACAGTCGATAACGTGAAAGCGAAGATCCAAGACAAGGAGGGTCTCATCTTCGCCGGGAAGCAGCTTGACAAAACATGTTATGTGGTGGGATGATCTTCGTGAAGACACTTGCTAATGAGTAACTTTCGCTGTCCTTCATATTTTGAAAATGAGTCCATTACGAGCAAGCTGAGTATCTGAACTAAACTATGTATGTATGTAAAGTAGCTTCAAGTTTACTGCACTTTGTCAATAAGCAACTGCAATGATATCAATCCACCTCGTTGCCATCTGCCTCCGAGTCAACACCGAGAGGAACTAAGTTCATGGCCCTGCAGATATAGTCGCATTTATGTTGCAGCAAAAACGCGGCAATACCATCTTTACCGTGGTCTCCGATGCCGCTATCGCTACGGAAGTATCAGCTTCGAGCAAGATCACGAAGTGTCGAACACAGCTCACCCGGTGTCCGTATGTGTCATAATGTCGAATAAGATGATTCCATCACGTCCGTCCACGGTCATTGGCGAGCCTATCGAAATCAAAAGTATTGAGATGCAACAAATATTCACGCTTACCTTGGATATCAGCAAACACAAATTTCCGATTGCTGAACTGGTAGACGAAGTGGGCGAAGGCCGCGATTGTGATTCCCAATTTGTCGTTGGTGGATGGGTGTTGCAGTGTGCCACTAAACTTGATAACAGTCTTCGTCCTTCGGGGCTCTATGAGCCATACAGCTCCAGGTTGATTGTGCTCATCTTGAAGATCATCGGGCGGATTGAGGAAATGCGTGTGCTGGCACTCACGGGCAAGGAATCCCTCGGAGAACGCCAGTCCTGCTATTATAAGCCGGATAATTCACGTACTTGAAAGCCCATATGTCACGCACCTGTAAAAAGACTGACACCGCATTGTTTCGCAACGTTTCGAAAACGGGACAGGAACCAACTTCCGAGACGGAGTCTGATCAGCTCGGCCTGAAGATACTTCTCATTTTCGACAGCTGCCACGCTGTCACCACTCCCAATGTCGAAGAACTGTTTCGCTACGAAAAGTTCACCATCGAGCATCAACTAAAGAGATATCATTCGGTAGTCCACGGCGCTCAATGGATGTTACATACTTTGTAGACCTTTTTGGTCTGGCCTTGAGCGAAAACGTCAAGACTGAGCAAGCCTTTGGCTGGATTTGAGTCATCCTGTGGCCAGATGGTCTCCACCTCGCCAGTTTCGGGAACGGTACTGCATACTGCGCGGATCAACGAAATAGACTTTCCATCTGTACAAGATGGGTTTCGTGAGGAGAGAACGGATGGGGTTGGAACGAATGACGACACAAGTGCAGCACCTAGTTGCTTGACATTAGCAAGTATCCACACCGTGTAAATCAAGTGAACCAACCAGTAGCTATACGCTGCTTTTTTCGCACTGGCTTACTGTGACCGGTAGTCATAGCGCTCGAGCCTTTCAAGAATTCGTCATCGGAGGATAAGCTCTGAACTGCACGACGCTTTCTTCGCGATTTTCGAATCGTCGTCTCCCGGTTACTGATAGGTAACTCCGCTCTGACATCTTCTAAACGTTCCATGAACTATAGCTAATGTAAAATGAAATGCTAGCATGCATATATGAATGAACTTACTGCTGGTCGGTCCACAAAGAGTTCAAAAAATAGCGCGGGACCCTTGACATCCTTCATATCCTTGGGCTTATAAAACTCTGCAGAATCTCCGAGCATGTATGCATTATATACGTATCCCACAGATTTCGACTGATCGCCAGGATGAAAGTTCTTGTTGCCGGGAAAACGGAACTGCACCTCGCTCCTGTAAAGCAATCAGCATGATGATCGCATCTGTCGTTGGTAGCATAACTCACAGATTAAGACTCATGCCCTCGTCTTTTTCCCAGGTGACATTGAGACAAGCCAATGAATCCTCAAGAACTTCTGTCATAAGGTTTCAGAAGAAAAATAAGAAATTGTAATAACCATACATACCAGTGAGAAATACGTCCTTTGCCCAAGACTTGATCCACTTTCCGTACGAATCGCCTGCATTGCTTCGCTTCGGAGCACCCTTGATCCGAACCTCTACTGCGATTTTGATTTTATCACCACCTGACTGACCACCATTCTTTGCATAATTAAGTCCTGTGGTTGTATTCAGATTGCGAATATCTACAGTAGGTTTCTTCAACCGTGCACTTGTTGATTGTGCCCGCGCCTGCTTTGCAATTTCAATCACATTAGCCACCGTAGATGGCCCTTGGCTTGAACCGGGGTTATCCACTGATTGAAAATTAACACTTTGAGGTATCAACAACTCGAACCACAAAAAATCAGACCTTCGTCCGACGGCGAAGTATTCTTTCTTTCACATTCCCCGCAAAAGTCACCTCGTAGATTTTTCCATGCGAGGCCACATCCCTTGCATTGCGGCATGTTCTAGCAAAGCAAAGATAAATTTAGACAACAGAAGATGGGTTTAGCCTAGTACGCACTTGCCACAGGCTAAATTCAATAGAATCAGAAGCGAAACCAGATAGCTTCTGGCATTTAGCACACAGTCCTGAACTGGTCTTGTATGGAAATCGGCCACCACAGCCATCCCCGTCATCTGCTACACATAGACGGGAGATAACGGCCATGGACTTGACAGCACTCAGAGAAATAAAGAGTGAATTTCGGTCAGATAAAAAGAACAAAGAGAACCAGTAAGGACAGGTGGTCAGTTGACTGATATTGTGCTTCTGACATCAAGCTCTTATATATGTTGCCATAGAGTATCACTTTCACCTATTCACCGCAACGTGCCAGAGAGTTGACTGTTGTTTACAGTCAACGGAGCGACATTCATGAATCATGCATGGGAGTTGGTCTATGATTCTACGTAACCCAAAGATAATACAGTGTGCTGCTATTATATGTATCCCATAGCATAGTGGAAATGAAAAACAGCAGGTTCATTATGCAAAGGCATTGGTACGTGTTCAACAAGAAGTCGAGAAAGGATGATAGTCAACTGAGACAGCAGAGCTGTACATCTACATTAAACTAGGTTATCTACTTGGATCTCCTCCGTCATCATCTCCTGTATCTGTTGAAAAATCATCCAGCCATTTTTGAGTGTGAGGTCAGGACAACCAAGCTCCTCATATACCCTATCCGCAACTTGACCAAAATCGTCGCTTACCCATCGCATGGATTCCTTCCTAGATATGGGAATCTGTGTACGCAGCGCATCTATTACATCCTGCGTCACAGCAATTTTGCAATCCTGTCCTCCATAGGAGTGAGAAACAGTAAATGCATGCCTTGGACTGGTTCCGGACGGGTTGGGTTTGCCTTTTTGATAGTGAATGCGATGGTTATTCCAATACTCGACGAAATTATCCAGCTCTTCCTGCAAGATCTTCGGCCACAGCCAGTAGAAAAGTTGTCTGAAACAATGTCTGTCATTAAGAGTCATTCGGAATTTAAAGAATAAATCACATACCGGTGTAGCTCCTTGTTTGGATGGTATATTCCGTCATTCTGCCCGCTTTGAAGCAACAGCTTTATGTTGACACCGTGCGTCTTAAGGAACCAGTGCCACAAACCCTCAATGGGTGTGTTGTGGACACTCTTCAAGAACAGAAAAGGCGGGTATTGATCGACGTCGATATTCGGAGCGAATACAGTTCTGTCTTCTCGTAAGTGCACATAGCCTTCAATGCATGCATGACAACGTACCGCAATGCAGTTTGATCACCAAACATTATGCCAGTCTCAGAGCCTTTGTCGGTGACAAACGTCAATGGAATAGCTAGAAAAATGCGTTGAAAAACTGATGTAATCACAACATTAGATATTCACGCTACCTTGATACTTCATAATATAGTCAAGGTGTACATGACCGATTGTAGTAGCTAGACGATGGTTTGGAACTACAACGAGATGAAGGAGAAATCCACTCCATTGATCTTTGATCCCATAGATGTCCAGACCAACACCGCCCATTTGGAGGGCCTGCGCATTCAGTTTTGCGAATCCATCAGCATGGTGTTGCTGATTTGGACCGATCGCTACAAGCGCAGAGCGACGAACTTTCTTTCCTCCAGGAAAACGTGCACTCAGACCATCCGGGGCAGCAGAAGCCATTACGGAGCGAACAAAATCTCTACGTTGACGGCTGGGTGAGAAAGCAGTAGAAAACACGAATGTAGACTTACCTTGGTAAGGGTATTCCTTCATTGCTCAGTATGGATGTGATGGCATTGACACCATTTGCTTGGTCAGTATCCTCCGCAATCTTCTCCAGAACGGCTTGCATTGCAACATCTACTGGAGGCAGCTTTCGAGGGCTTGGAATGTTGAATTGTCGATTGAGTTCATGTAGACGAGACTTTCTGTTGCTCGTTGATCTCATGAAATGCACAAACCATCATTAGACTCACTTGATGCACAGCCCAAACTCTGAGAGTAGCCTTGTCAAACGTTCAGCGACTGTGAGCCTTTCTTTAGAGTACTGGAGTAGTGCTTCTCGAAGCTTGTCGTCGGAGGGATCTAGACACTGGCATCAGAAGATGCTCACTCAATTAGTGTAAGATTTGAAAGATATCTCACATCTCTTCATGCTATAGCCGTTAATGCCAGTAGGGTTGTTGCCAGGACAAGTGAGCGACATCTTGCACGGTCCGTAACGGCGAAGTGCTTGGTTTGAATCACTTGTTTCGAAGCGTCCACGAGCGCCGTCTGACGGATTATAGTGCGAAAAAAGTTGGGTTGATGACGTCTGGGACTGTTTCGACGTAGCAATGGTGAGGTGTGGTCGACAGTGTGGACGTGGCTGGACGAATGCACAGCCACAAGTGTGGCTGAGACAACGCGCGCAGAGGGCAAAACCTACCGTGGACTTCTCGCTAACCACAGTTCTCCAGTCAAATTGCTCTCACACGCATTTGATCTACCTTCTGGAATGGGCAACTCGGCCTGACATTATAAAAGAAATTTACCTTCAAGGTACTCAGAAAACAACCATAGAAGAGTATCTTGACAAAGTCCGAAGGATCGGTAGCTGATACGATCTCTTCGAGTTCCAGTTCGGTAACAAAAGTTCCCAGGGGCGTGCCTGGGTTAACAACGCGCAAAACTCATCATCCTCCAGCCGTGGAGGTAAAACATACGGAAACCAGAGGGACCCCAATGCCATGGACATTGGTGCTACGTAGAAGGGGAAGCAACCGGAGCAGAGATGGCTCCAAATGGAATGCTTCAAGTGCAGAAAGTCAGGGCACTTCTTCTGCCAATGCAAGGCACCAGACTGTCGCTGTGGCTCAGGGCGACACACCTCGGACCGGCACCAGTTGTCGGCAAACAATGGGCGCCAAGTGCATCAAACCGAAAGTGCGCCAGCTGATCACTGGCGTGGCATGGACTTTGAGGAAGCCAAGGCTTTCTTTTTCGACATGCACACTACAGAGATGAAGGCGCAGGGAAAAGCCTTCGGCCCTTGAACACGGGGACAGTTCAGGGTGCCACATCTCTGGCAGGCGGCAGACAGCGCCCAAAAGCATCTGTCAGGAAGCCCGAGCCTGTAGCTCAAACAGGGCAAAATAAATGTGTTAATGACAATGTTTCTTTTTCTTGTAGTAATAGGTTTTCTTGTCTTGATATTTTTGATACCTCTGATAGTTCTGATTTTCTTGATAGCGCAGTAGGTAGTTCTAAAATTACAAAACAATCTACAAAAGAAGAAAAAACAAAATCACAAAAAAATAGTTTAGTTTCTTTGTTTTCTGATTTCTTGGATACGTACATAGAAGGGGGGTCCTCCTTACGAGGCTCGGCGGTTCAACCCATGCTTAATTCCCCAAAACTCAAAATAACTTCCTCTATCAACTCCCTGTCCCCTGGAGAAGATTTTCCTGAACGGATCCTTACCAGATCGGTCTCCCTCAAGAAGGAATTAAAGATCTCGATCAAAGTAATGGATAAACACATGGATGTTGACACCACGTCTCCTATTCAGGTCCAGGCTCTTCTAGACTGTGGAGCCAATTTTATTTTTATTGATCGACAATGGGCTAAACGACAAGGCCTCATGCTACGCAAGTTGCCGGTACCTATCCCAGTCTTTAATGTCGATGGAACCAAGAACCGAGCAGGAGATATTACTCATATCGCCGAAGTCCGTGTGGATTATAAAGAGCATAAAGAAATAGTACAAGCCGAAATCAGTGATCTCGGTACTGCTGCCATAATCCTCGGATACACCTGGCTCACGTATCACAATCCTAACATTAACTGGCAAACTGGTGAAGTTAAATTAAATCGCTGCCCAAAGTCATGCTACGAATTATCTAATCACGCTACGTGCCTCGCTTCGATGGAACTAGATGAAGAAGTCGAAGCAGTCTCTAGATGGAAAGGTCTTATCAGTGACCTTAAAACTGATAACACGTGGAAAAGGCTGCAAAGCACGGTTGTTCTAGAAACACCTGTTAAGGAATTAGTTCCCAGCGTTTACCACAAGGACTTTTACGAAACTTTCTCGAAGAAAGAATCCGAACGCATGCCAACACACAAGCCGTGGGATTATGCAATCGAACTTAAAGACGACTTCAAACCAAAGAAAGGAAGAATGATTCCCCTTTCAGCTCAAGAGCAGGATGAAGCAAAGTCATTTATCAAAGATCAGCTCTCGAAGGGCTATATTAGACCGTCTAAATCACCTCAGACGTCGCCTGTATTCTTTGTTCCTAAGAAGGAAGGCACTAAGCGGATGGTTCAAGATTACCGCTATCTGAATGAAGGCACGGTCAAAAATAATTATCCCTTGCCCCTGATTAGTCAGCTTGTTGACAAGCTTAAGGATGCAAGATACTTTACAAAAATGGACCTTCGATGGGGATACAACAATGTATGAATCAAAGAAGGCGATGAATGGAAGGCAGCGTTTGTCTGTCATCTCGGTTCTTTCGAACCTCTCGTCATGTTCTTTGGTCTCTGTAATTCGCCAGCTATGTTCCAGGCAATGATGAACGAGCTATTTGCAGATATGGATGACATTGTTGTTATCTATATGGACGATCTATTAATTTATACTAAAACGGACAATATTGATGAGCATCACAAAGCTGTTGCACGTGTGCTCCAGCGGCTCAAAGATAATGATTTATTCGTCAAGGCGGAGAAGTGCTTCTTTGACAAGACAGAAGTAGAGTTCCTTGGCAAGACCGTGACTCGCGATGGCGTTCGCATGGACAAATCGAAAGTTAAAGCAATCCAGGAGTGGCCAGTCCCATGAACGGTTAAACATGTCCGTTCTTTTCTCGGTCTTGCAAACTTTTACCGTCACTTCATACTTGGTTATGCTGGAATTGCAAAACCTCTTACGAACTTAACACGTAAAGATCTCCAGTGGAACTGGGGAGATAAAGAACAACAGGCGTTTGAAACGCTTAAAGAATGCTTTACGACAGCACCTATTTTGGTATATCCAGACATTGATGCGGAATTCCACCTGGAAACCAATGCCTCGGATTTTGCCACAGGGGCTGTCTTATCTATGAAATGTCCCGATGGAGAATGGTGGCCATGCGCCTTTAGTTCACACGCTCTATCAGCTCAAGAGTGGAATTATCAGGTTGTAGATAAAGAAATGCTCGCTATTATCTGTATATTAGAAACGTGGCGACATTATTTAGAAGGTGCTCAGCACAAATTTGAAATTTGGTCCGACCACAAAAATTTACAATATTTTATGAAATTCCAAGATCTGAATCGAAGACAAGCACGATGGTCCTTGTACCTTACACGATTCGACTTTACCTTGGTCCACAAGGCAGGAACCTCTATGACGAAAGCAGATGCTTTATCCCGACGTTGTGATCACTCCAATGGGGTTGAAGATGACAACAAGGGCGTCACAGTAATTCCTCCTGAAAAGATCAGGGCTCAACACGTTGTTGTAGAAGCCGAAGAGTGTTCAATCGTTGAACGAATAAAGGCACTATCTAGAGATCTAGATCTAGGGTCAAATTATAAGCTCCAGGATGGGCTTTATTATCAGGAAATCCATATCTATGTTCCTGGTGATGCCAAGCTTCGCCAAGACATTCTCACACTCCATCACGATAACCCTATTGCAGGACATCCTGGTCAATCAAAGACCCAGGAATTGGTGGAACGTAATTATTATTGGCCTGGGTTACATACTCAAGTTAAGGACTATGTTTCGCGTTGCGATCGATGCACACGCATGAAAAGTTCTCGCATTGCCCCAGCAGGCATGCTTCAACCACTGCCGATCCCATCTGGACCATGGGTCGATATCTCGGCAGATTTTACTACAGACTTACCTCTTTCGGATGGTTATGACACAATCCTAGTGGTTGTTGATCATTTCTCTAAAGAGGCTATATTTATTTCTATCAACAAAACGATCACAGCACTCGGAACTGCCAAATTGTATTTGCAGCATGTCTGGAAGCATCATGGTCTTCCCACGACTATTGTCTCTGATCGTGGTCCACAATTCACGTCTCAGGTTATGCGTGAATTAGGAAAATTCTTAGGGATTGAGCTTAAGCTCTCCACTGCTTTCCACCCGCAAACAGACGGGCAAACTGAGCGGATGAACCAGGCGTTACAGGAATATATCTGTCTTTTCGTAGTCGAAAAACCATATGATTGGTCTGATTGGCTAGCGCTGGCGCAATTTTCATATAACAACAAGCGCCAGGATTCGCTTGGAAAATCTTCTTTTGAAGTCACAAGGTCTTACAAACCAAGGATGGGTGTTGAACCACTTCAGTCCAAGGTCCCTGCAGCGCAAGATCTTGCTATCAACATGGAGGCTAAACTCGAGCAGGCTCGTAAAAACCTAGAGAAAGCGCAAGCCGCTATGAAAAGAAAGGCCGATCGTCATAGATCTCAATCACCTCCTTATCAGGTCGGCGATAAAGTGTGATTGAGCACTTCTAATTTAAAGCTTCCCCGACCTAGTCGGAAGTTTACCGAATGATGGCTTGGTCCATATGCCATTACGAAGCTGGTCGGCTCGAATGCCGTTGAACTTCATCTTCCTTCCACAATGCGCATTCACCCGGTTGTGAATATTAGTCGTATCAAACCTTACAAAGAACGCTTGCCCGGTCAACCGGCACAACAACCTGGTCCGGTGGTCATTACCGAAGAGGGTGATCAGGAATATGAGGTTGATTACATTGTTGATTCTCGCTTGCGAGGTCGCCGCCTCGAATTCTTGGTACATTGGATTGGTTATTCTGACGAGGAGCGTACTTGGGAGCCTGAGGCTAATCTGAGTAATGCTTGCAAGGCTATTCGTGATTTCTATCGTCACCACCCTTCCGCTCCCAGGAAATTGCACATGGTTCAGTCGCAATTTGACTCTTTGTTTACTCCTTATGTTAATTATTGCTCTGTGACTTCTGCTCCATTTAATTGCCTGGAATGCGATTCCTAGAAGGGGGGTAGTGTTACAGGGTATAATTTTTCCTCTATTTTTCTCTGTTTTTCTCTCTATTTTTGTGGTCACATGACTTATATCACGTGCTTATTTAATCATGTGACTGGATCACGTGACTTGCTCTCATGCAATGAGGACACTTATATTTAGATATCACGTAACTAGGCCTGGACTCGCCTAGAACATTCTAGATTAGACTTACCTAGACCGGTCTGGACCATGACATCACCTGACGTTATATGGAACGTCGTGGAATGTTGTGGAACATTCCTATGATATCATCTGTTTGTTAGATACAAACATTGTACTTGTATATAAGACCGAATGCCATTGCCCAGAGACTCAGCTTGGTTCTCTTGGGGCTACCCGTCCACGAGCGAATCCTAAGTCTTCCCATCATCCTGCTCGTCGTTGAAGAGCATAACTCAACGCTTTCTCTCTTCACCTATCACATCTTCAAGTCAGACGATAACTGATTTGTTTTCTCGAGTTAAGTTCTAGTGTCAGACGCTGCGAAAGGCTTTTGTCCATTGCTTGTCTCACTAGCTTGGTTCTCTTGGGACTACTCGTCTACGAGCATGCCTAAGTTCTTTTCTCCTTACTGTGCCCTTTGTCGACAAGCCTAAGTCAACTCTTACTCACTCATCGTCTCATGCCTTCAAGTTAAGCGTTAACTGATTTGTCTTCTCAGTCTTAGTTCTTTGTGTTCGACGTTGCGAGAGCCCAGTGCCGCTGCTCGTCTCACTCATACCATATGGTACATGTTATCCTGTCGTTGCTACATCATATCACATGCAATTGTACTTTCTATTCTCCATTTCAGTAATCATGGTAATCCATGGGCCCATTGGTAACTCATGGGTCGGTGATATCTCAGCCGAGCTGTATTATATGGCTGCCTGGCCTGTGGGCCCATCTATAACATACAAGTATTTTATTCTACTATATACTGTCGGCCCACCCATAGAGCACGATGACATCTAGACAATAGGCTCATCTATCAGCCACAATGATAATCTATGGTGGGCCCACCATCGGCTGGCCGTATACTATGACGACAATGTACTACATTATGTGAGCATGCAACTGCTGTGTTGTACTGAAGGCACACGGGCTGTGGCTAGTATATTAATTGCAATGGTGACTCTTTCATTGTGAGCAATTGCCACGTGGGCTTGTCATTTGGCCCTTGTAATAGCTTGTAACATCACAAAAATCGCAGAGACCAGAGATTACCAGACATGGTAATCTTGGAATATATCATAGCTGTTGGGACTATCGGATGTATTGCAAAGAGCCAACCTGGAGATGGCCATCCTAATGTTCTGATTTCCAGATGAAAAAGCAGATTTCAGGCAGTTCTCAACAATTGAGACAGCTATGATATGCTAAGATATTGACTTCTCGAGCAGATAAATCAGATACAGTAGACTTTGTATTATTGTTACGACCAACCAACATAACACATAGAATGCTACCAATGACCCCATAACCATGTGTAAAGGGTAGCAAACCAAATGACAAAGAGAGAAATGTACTGACCACGTCCAAATGACACTTGAAGTGAAATCGATAACTCTAACCCTCGCATCAATGGATGCAAGCAGACCAACTTTGAGATCAGCTGCCTGGTAGAGAGACATACATAGCATTTTTAAGGCTATCAAGCAAGGGCAGTATACACTAACCTTGTAATGATTATGTTCAGATGCTTGGTTCCAAAGGGCTGTAGTGAACAAGTGAGTAGCATGTTAGCAACATCTCACAATCTTGGTTTTCAAAACAAATGTAGGTTAACAGGTACTTGAGAGGACTTCCAACATCATGAGAACTATATTGCCACCATCATCATCATGATCAGCATAGCTAACACATACTTATATGTGCATATATCCACCTTTCGAGTCTGCAACTTCTCCAACTGTTGGCAGCCTGAGTGCAGGGCTAGGATGTAACCTGCAAAAATGAGCACTTTGATATGAATCTAGACCATTGTACATTGGCAATGATAATGTGATGGGGATGGTGAGTGACTTTGGACATAAGGAGACAAGTTTCACAAGTCCACTTAGTCATTATTGATCAGTATCGTGGGAACTTGGACTTGGTATGAACGAGACCATTGATCCTCTCGTCCACCTCTAGACCCTGTGCCTACAACTTTTTGCACCTTTGCCACAACCAACCATCTGGGACCACTTTCATTTCACTATCCGCCTCAAAGACTATATACATATGTATTGAGCACCTGAGTCCCTTATCGTACGTCATCATGTCAACATGTCATGAGACTGCAGAGAGGGCTCGTGCATCGACAGTAACATCTGTGCACTCATTTCATATTCACTCGATGATATGTAAGACTCACATTGGAGTTTCGGACTTTAAGCTTGTTCTCTTTTCTCCTATCGTCACTATCTCATAGCAATTCCATTTCTCTTGCTCAGATATAGGACGCCTGACATTAGAACAAGCTTAATCTGTGATCCTTATATCCGCACTCATATGGTATATATTGCTGAACATGTCGTCACTCGACACTGACAAGGTTATGCACTTGGCTTCTACCTTCAGTTCACCAGCTAATGGTGCTGGTACTTCAACAGGGACCCAACCCTCATCCAGTTTGCAACTGCCTCCTACTCAAACAGCTGACCCACTCGTTGCACTTTTCGCAAACATCCTTGCAGGAGTGTCACGACAGTAGGGTGACCTTAATCAAACAATGGCCCAGATTGCCATCCTTCCTCAATTGGGTGGAGAAGGAGAGGGAAAACTTAATATCACTGAGCCAACAGTCTTCGATGGTCATCATAAACACTATGAGTCCTTCATACGGGACCTACGGCTCAACTTCGATGCTAAACCAAATACGTTCTGCTCACATGATCAAAAGATTGCCTTTGTCCTATCATATATGAAGAAGGGAATGGTGGACTTATGGGCAAACAGTGTCGCAAACAAGATACGAGGAAATGAGAAGAAGTATACTTTGTGGGATCAATTCGAAGACGAGCTATGGGCTCAGTTCGAAGATCCCTACAAACAGAGAAATATTGAGGACGAGTTTAGGAGGATTAAGCAGGAGGGAAAGGAGAAGATTGAGGACTTTTTGGTGCGTTTCAAATATCTAGAGGGACATGCCAATCTTAGTGAAAAGGAGGTGTTACACATCGAGCGGAACAAAACGAAAAACAAATCAACTAAAAGGAGATGACCACTGACACAGGCCACTCAGAGTCCACTAGACCCATTAAGGGAGAAGATCAAGGCTGGACATTCCAATGTGGAGCTCGACTGCCAGTAAGTAACCTCCAATACTGACCTAACGTACCTGCAACAGCCACCATGACTGTTCCACCAATGTCAACACCCTTCACTAGTTCTGCATCAGGGGGAGTCACATAACCTAGCATGGGAAAACCTATGGATGTTAACCGAAGCCACAACCGTCCTACAAGACAAGTTAAATGCTTTGCATGTGGTCAAATAGGCCATTTCACAAGGAATTATCCCAACAATCACATGTGAACAATATTTGAGGGCTTAATATCTGAAGAAAAAGAGCTTCTCGTCTCCACACTTAATACAATGACGACTGGTATGACCTTCGAGAAGGAGAACAATACAACCGAGAAGAAGAACATCACAACTAAAGAAGCTGAGAAGGAAGATAAGGGTTTTTAGAACAGTCGGGAGTTAGGGGTGTCAACTTGTCAGCTTATAAGATACGAAGAGGATCTGTAACGACTGCTAAGTCCTGTTTCAAATGTCAGCCTGTGTCAAACTCCTCTTCTAGTATGCCCGAAATCCTCAAACCAGACATCAATTCATGAGGCTCAATGAATTGGGTACATGGTCGCATCTTTAGTGGAACAACGGCAGCTATGAAGGCACTCAATCAATGGGTACATCGTCAATGTTAAGCAGAAATTACGATGGATCTCCTACATAGTTTGCAACTTATGTCACCAGAAGATGCCTGGCTCATGCTCAAGAATCTAAAAAAACCCCCTTAATGGATATGATGCATAGCACAAAATTCTGTCATACTTCCCGTCATGCTAGACACACTGGATGATTGACACTCATTTAGGATCAGTGGTCTTTTGGATTGTGGAGCCACAGGCTGCTATATCGACAAGGGATTCGTGCAGGCAAAGGCACTCAATATCGACCAGCTACCTTATTCAATTCCTGTTTACAATGCAGATGGGTCTTTCAATGATGGTGACCCAATTACTTCAGTTGTCACTTTATGACTTCATATTGATGATCACACTGAGCTATTTCCATTTGCCGTCACCAATACTGAAAAATACAATGTAGTCATCAGTTTTGACTGGCTAAAAAAACACAATCCTTCGGTTAACTGGAGCACCGGAAAACTCGCATTCACTCGTTGTCCACCTGCATGCTCTTGTTCTCATGTGGATATCCCAAATAATTCTTCTGAACCAGAAGATAATTGCTATCAAAAGGAAGATATTATCATGAAGGAAGGAGATTGTATTTGGGTTACAATATTGCAAAACCACAATGATGAACAACAGCAACAAAGGGAGTATTGAGCAATGGAGGTACAATGTCATCGGAAGGTGGATGCTATCTTAAAAGCCGGCTCAACCCAACCACTTTCCAAGCTAATTCCCCATTATTATTACAGTGAGTTTGCTCCTGTATTCCAAAAAATAGCTTTTGACAAACTTCCTGATCAACAACCATGAAACCATGCCATCGAACTCAGACCAGGAGCGGAATTCTTCAATAGCAAGATATATCCACTTGGTCAGCGGCTCACATGATATGAGTACATACTGAAGGGGACTGAGGTTGCTTTTTAGAGGGTAGACTAGAGCTACTGAGAGGGCAAAGGACTCAGGAGGATTCAATGGGATCCCCTGGTTGCTGCATTGACTCTTTATATACTATACAGGTGCGAGTACAAGATGACTGATCTCAGAGAGGCATTGAAACAACTCAAAGGCTACACATCAAGTGCTTGGTCCTGGGGTCGCTTGCGCTTCATATAATCCAGTCCATGGTCAGACCGACTCTATGATGTAGAGCTCTGAAGGAAAGGATACGAGGGTCGAGTCAGCGTGCTCGAGTATCTGGGAGTAGCTGAGAGGTAATACCCAAGAGGATTCGATGGAGTCCTCTGGTCGCTTTATTGATCCTTATATACTGTACAGGGGTTTGTCCTTATTTACACTAGATCTAACCGATACTATGAAAGACATACGTTCCAGGCATGCATCAAGCATAGCCATGGAATGGAAAGGAATCATATCATGAGGGAAACACATGTAGAATGAAAGAGAATCATAAAGTGAGGATAACATGTGCTGCCACGATCACATATGAGATCGGTGAGGATTCCATGATGTGTGGCAGCCTATTAAATATGAAATAAGAGAAATGAAGAACATACAGTAAAGGTGAGGCATAAGGCTATGAAAGCCTGTGAGTCCGTGAAGACGTGACATAGGGGTATGTCTGTGTCACGTGCAAGCTAGTTGCACATATCATGTCACGTGACCAGTCACGTGATTAGGAAAAGAGACTTAGGCGTTCTAAGTCGTTGAGTGTAAGCGTGCTAGGCACTAAGGAAAGAAAAATAGAGAAAAATAGAGGAAAAATACATATCGTAACACTACCCCCCTCTTAAGGATCGACTTCCAGGCGATCAAAGGAAGTGTCGCAAGGCATAGAGACCGTCAAATTTTCAAACGGCTGGAATAATGATAAGAAATCCAAGTAAGCCATTCGTAGCTTACGAGGAGCTGAGGGATTTGCCCGATGAAAGGCTGCAACCGCATCGGAAGCATTGGCCAAATTGCCAGCGGGTTCCCACGTTCTATCTTCATCTGTATAGCCCTTCCAGTGAACTAAGTATTCGAGTCGGTTACCCCTTTTTCGAGATTCGACCACATAATCTACTTCGTATTCTTCATCACGACCCTCAGTGACTTCAATGGGTCCAGGGGCAATAACCGGTTGCCCAGGCAAGCGCTCTTTGTAAGGCTTGACCCGTGAAATATTAACCGTAGGATGAATACGCATAGATTTTGGTAGCTTAAGCGTCAATGCATTAGAGCCAACCAATTTGGTGACCTCATAGGGACCGATCCATTGTTCGGTTAATTTACATGAAGCTCTTGGCAGGCGCAGATTACTTGTGCTGAGCCAGACCCTATCCCCAATGACGTATTCAGGGGCAACTGATCTGTGCTTATCAGCTTGTGCTTTCATTCGCTTCTGAGCTTCTAATAAATTAGCTTCTGCATCCTTAAGAGTCTTGACCATTTCTTCGGCAAAGTCATCAGCAGCTGGTGCTTTAGACACATGTTGCTCGAAGCCCATTCTTGGAGCATAAGACCATGTGACTTCAAAAGGGGTTTTCTTTGTAGAAGCCTGCTTCTTCGTATTGTAAGAGAATTGAGTGATGGCAAGCCAGTCAACCCATTCTGCTTCTTTTTCTGCACAGAATAAACGAAGGTACTGTTCCAAGTCCCTGTTCATTCTTTCCGTCTGACCATCTGTCTGCGGATGATATGCAGTGGATAATTTAGGGGTTATATCTAATCGTTTGCACAATGCACGCATTACTTCCGCGGCAAATTGCGGTCCACGATCAGATATGATAGTGCGGGGTAGGCCATGTGCCTTCCACACGTTGGTTAAATATAGACGAGCCGTGTCAAGGGCTGTCGTCGTCTTTAAACATGGAATGAATTCGACCTCTTTGGAAAACCTGTCCATCATCACAAGGATGGAGTCAAATCCATTTGAATCAGGCAGATCTGTAATAAAGTCTGCTGATACGTCTTCCCAAGGTGTTGTAGGAACTTCCAAGGGATGTAATTTTCCAGCAGGAGGCTGATTGCTCCCTTTCATACGTGCGCATCTATCGCAACGGGAAACATAATCCTTGACCTGTTGTGACATCAAAGGCCAAATATAGCTGCGCTGCAGCAAATCTATTGTCTTCTCAACTCCTGGATGTCCGGCAACCGGAGTGTCGTGGTGCAACGTAATAATTGATTGCCGTAGACCTTTGTCGTCAGGCACATACATTCTCATTTTGTCATCATAGAGAATTCCATCACTGTCATCATGAATGTGGAACTTCTCGCGTAACGTCTGGACTTCTGATTCTTTCAGCTTGTGCATCGCATCAAGAACCTGTTGTTTGATCTTATCGCCTTCATCGGAGATCAAGATGGTTGCCCTAATCTTCTCTGGCGTTAATATGGTTACTCCTTTATTATCATCCTCGATGCCGATCATATGATCTTCTCATCTAGATAAGGCATCAGCTTTCCCCATCAAGGTTCCAGCTTTGTGGATGAGTTTAAAGTTGAACCTAGATAAATATTGTGCCCATCGCGCTTGGCAACGGTTAAGATCTTGTGCCTTCATGAAATACTGGAGATTCTTGTGATTGTTCCAGATTTCAAATTCATACTTGGCACCTTCTAGATAATGTCTCCATGCTTCGAGAGCCTGAATCATGCTGAGCATCTCTTTATCAGCAATAGGATAATTCCTCTCTTCAGGGGTCATGGATCGCGATGCGTAGGCAACTGGGTGCCATAAGCCTTCTTTTTCAATAGATAAGACTCCGCCTGTTGCAAAGTCTGATGCGTCACATTCAAGACGGAAACGACTGTCTTCATCTGGATAGGAGAGGATAGGAGCGGACGTAAACTTCTTCTTTAGCATATCAAATGCTTCTTGTTGCGCTTCTTTCCACACGAAAGGTGTATCCTTCTTTGTGAGATCATTTAGGGGTCTAGCCACTTGGGCATAGCCTTGAATGAACCTTTGGTAGAAATTAGCAAGTCCGAGGAAACTCCTAACTCCCTTCACATTCTTTGGTGCAGGCCATTCCAGAATAGCCTTAACCTTGGAGTCGTCCATCTTAATTCCATCTCGGCTAACTATCATGCCGAGGAATTCAACTTCTGGTACCATAAAGATACAT
This sequence comes from Phlebopus sp. FC_14, assembly GCA_021018615.1. Taxonomy (NCBI): domain Eukaryota; kingdom Fungi; phylum Basidiomycota; class Agaricomycetes; order Boletales; family Boletinellaceae; genus Phlebopus; species Phlebopus sp. FC_14. Next base: position 93,458 of record JAEVFL010000016.1, on the reverse strand, counting down.
TTTTCTGGCTTGATAAATAAATCATTTTCTTTCAATCGACGCAGGACTTCTCTAACGATCTTTTCGTGTTCCTTGACGTCATCGGTTTTTGTGAATATTAATAGGTCATCAATGTATACCACCACTATGTCATCCATATTGGCAAAGATTTCATTCATCATTGCTTGGAACGTGGCGGGTGAATTGCATAACCCGAAATACATGACGAGGGGTTCATAGGCACCGTGGAAGCATACGAAGGCGGCTTTCCACTCATCGCCTTCCTTGATGCGAATGTTGTTGTATCCCCATCGTAGATCCATTTTCGTAAATAGCTTAGCTCCTTTTAGCTTATCCACTAATTGTTACGGGGTATAATTTTTCCTCTATTTTTCTCTGTTTTTCTCTTTCTTTTTGTGATCACGTGACTTACATCACGTGCTTATTTAATCATGTGACCAGCGCACGTGACTCGATAGCACATGACTTACCACGTGCGGGCGAGGACTTTATTTAGATATCACATGACTAGGCCTAGACTTGCCTAGAACATTCTAGAATAGACTCACCTAGACCGGTCTGGACTATGACATCACCTGACGTCATATGGAACGTCGTGGAATGTTGTGGAACATTCCGATGATATCATATGTTTGTTAGATACAAACACTGTACCTGTATATAAGATGCAATGCCAACGCCCAGAGACCTTAGCTTGGTTCTCTTGGGACTACCCGTCTACGAGCGCACCTAAGTTTTATCCCCTCTCACTCGCTTCTCGTCGACAAGCCATCGTCGACGCTGTTCATTATCTCATCCAAGCCTTCAAGTGGGGCTTAAACTCATTTGTTTTCTCCGCTTAAGTTTTAGTGTGACGTTGCGAAAGGCTACGCCTTAGCGCTCGTCTCACTAATTGGGAAATCAGCGGGAGCGGATAATTATTCTTGACAGTGTGCTCGTTTAGATAACGATAATCTTGAACCATGCATTTAGTGCCTTCCTTCTTTGGCACGAAGAAAACAGGGAACGTCTGTGGAGATTTTGAAGGTCGTATATAGCCCTTCCTCAGTTGTTCATCAATGAAACCAGAAACTTCTTTCTGTTCTTCTACTGAGAGGGGAATCATTCTTCCTTTCTTAGGAACAAATGTGTCCTTCAAGTCAATTGCGTGATCCCACGGCTTTCAGATTGGCATGCGTTCAGATTCTCCCTTTGAGAACCGTCCGTAATACTGATGGTATGCACTAGGCACCATCTCTTCTATGGTCTTTTCTATTTTCTTAGGCGCTTCAATGCTAGCTCGTATAGCGTAGGCATGATAAGCAGCCTCTTCTTCTTCCTTTTCAAGAACACGAAGGAAAACACTTTTCTCCTTTAACAGATGGCAACTTCTGGGGCATCATGTCATCTTTACTTCGCCCTTGGCCCAGTCTATTTCAGGATTGTGCTTCTTCAACCACGTGTACCCGAGGATGATCTGATTACGTCCTAGATCCGTAACCTCTGTGGTAACGTGTTCCCTGTGTCCTTCATAGTCTATAATTAGCTCGGTGGAGTGTGTGACGTTTCCAGCCGAGTTCTTTGATCCGTCAACATTAAATACGGGAATGGGGTTGTGTAAGAGAGTGAGCGGTAGTTTTTGACTTGTAGCCCACTTCTTGTCAATGAAAATAACATTAGCACCACAATCGAGTAGTGCGTCAGCGGCGATGTAAGCTTTCTTATCATGGGAGGATGCGACTTTGATCTTCATTAAGATCTCCTTCTCCATATTGAGCGTTCTCAAGAAAAAGTCGTCTGGGATTTCTTCGTCTGACATATTTTTTTGTGATTTTGGTGAAACTGAATTAAGTACCGGTTTGAAGCCCCGGCCGAGCCCCTTCACAGAAGAGGACCCAGATCGGCTAGATACATGAAATCTATATAATGACTACTCTTCCATCTCCTACAGGCTTCAACTATAAAAGACAAAAGACCAGCCGCATAATGCCAATCTTGCATAAGTAACTTCTCATCAACCACTTGATTACCCAGATCAATCAAGCGATTTGGATTTTCTTCCTCTGTGACATCTGCGAGGCATCAGCCGTGATTCGTCGAAGCTTTACTGCTTTAGGAGTGTTCTCCTTTTAGCGTCATGTGCTTTTCTTCATTTTCTTCATAAATGTAGCGACCGAAGAGATTCCAACATTTTGAAGCTTCTTCGTCATCTTCTTTTGTAAACGTTTTCTTTCTTCAAACATCGTGATGAACTTTCTGCTTCTCCATGAATGAGACCATTGTCATCATTCTTTTCTTCTTGGTAGTTTTTACTATGCATTCCAGCATGCTTCTTCGTCAGGGGAAATTGATCCCTGCTCCATGACCTAACTTCTAGGCACGAAGGTCCGTAATGATGACGACACTGAAACTTTATCAATGCCTCCTTGCCATGTGCAAATACCGTGTAGTTTTTAGACATCGCGGTCTATATCCGTTGATATTTCCGTAATTATTTCGCTTGCTTGATGTTTCTTCATCCCTGCAAGTGCCTTGCCTAAAGGTTCCGTGACTTGAGGGTTTGAGTTGACCCACAACATCATCTTTGACCTAGCCAGTTAGTGCGTCGGCGTTGGTCGTCTATACTTCACATTGAGGGTTTTAAGGTCTCCCACAACCTTCATAGTTTTGCTGTGCATTGCAGCACGTTTCATCATCATCCATAGTTTTTATCGTGCATTGCGGCACACTTCTTATTTTCTTTTGACTATGCCACCATCGTAGCAAGCCAAACTTCTAATGCCATAACTTCCAGAGTTTCCACATCAGGACTTCTGTAATCTTCAAATGAAGGTATGCGACCATTGTCGCGATCGTGAGTGTGAACAGAGAAAGGGTGGGGTGACTTATCCAACTCCTTTCGTCTTCTTCTATTTCGTTAAAGGCATAGCATGGTCCACATTTGGATCATCATGCCCCCTAACCTGCTCGTTGCTCTAGACCAGCAAACGACGCCGGCTGTCCTCCGAACTATACTCTTGTACCTTCTGTGCTCACTTTCTTGAGAGGCAGAGTACGGCTGGCAAACACTACCATTGCAGCGTGCCTTCTTGACTACCGTTGTAGTGGAGTTCTTCTTGACTTGGAGTTCGTGGACGTTCTACTACCGTTGTAGCAGAAACCTTCTGAAACGTATGTCGTGATAAAGGTAAAAGGGATTTAGTAACCCAATGCAAGCAAAGCCAGTAATGGGGATCAAATCCTAATGAAACAACTCAAAGGCTACACATCAAGTGCTTGGTCCTGGGGTCGCTTGCGCTTCATATAATCCAGTCCATGGTCAGACCGACTCTATGACGTAGAGCTCTGAAGGAAAGGATACGAGGGTCGAGTCAGCGTGCTCGAGTATCTGGGAGTAGCTGAGAGGTAATACCCAAGAGGATTCGATGGAGTCCTCTGGTCGCTTTATTGATCCTTATATACTGTACAGGGGTTTGTCCTTATTTACACTAGATCTAACCGATACTATGAAAGACATATGTTCCAGGCATGCATCAAGCATAGCCATGGAATGAAAAGGAATCATATCATCAGGGAAACACATGTAGAATGGAAGAGAATCATAAAGTGAGGATAACATGTGCTGCCATGATCACATATGAGATCGGTGAGGATCCCATGATGTGTGGCAGCCTATTAAATATGAAATAGGAGAAATGAAGAACATACAGTAAAGGTGAGGCATAAGGCTATGAAAGCCTGTGAGTCCGTGAAGACGTGACATAGGGGTATGTCCGTGTCGTGTGCAAGCTAGTTGCACATATCACGTCACGTGACCAGTCACGTGATTAGGAAAAGAGACTTAGGCGTTCTAAGTCGTTGAGTGTAAGCGCGCTAGGCGCTAAGGAAAGAAAAATAGAGAAAAATAGAGGAAAAATACATATCGTAACAGGCATGCTGGATTCTTGGCATGGAAATAATTTGCGATTGTGACAAACAGACTATTGAGCTTTCACAACATTAATACATTGAATCAATTCTCAAACAACATGGCATGAGTAACTGTCATCCAGTTGTAACTCCAATTGACCCCAACGTCAAGTTAATCAAGCTTGATGAAGCTGAAATTGACGTAAAATAGTATCAGAGCACTCTTGGAGCACTCACATATGCTATGCTTGCAACCCATCCAGACCTTGCTTTCACAGTGGGCCCAATGCATCCACATTGTTACAAACCTGCCTCCATCTGCTATGTCACAAACCCACCACCTTATTTCCTTTCCTTAACACTTGGATGTATTGCCCCATCTATATCATTATAAACCCATGACCACCTCTGTCTGCTAATGCTTTGGCACATTGGCAACCCATCTACATCATTGTGGTTGCATCTTGAATGTATCACCTCTTTTCTCTTGTTTCCAATTACTCTTTGCATTCCTGATATGCCACTCCACCAAAAAATACACTGACCCTTAACATAAAGGTATATTTTTATATATACATTCATTGACTAAATTACTGATGAACAAAATAATTTACTTCAAGTATAAGTGGAAACATAATCATAGGGGTCAGAACCTCCACACAGAAGATATTTAAGCTGTTTTTACTCTGGTGAAGCAACAAAAAATGGCCAGTGGTATGAAACAAGAATAGTTCTACTGTCTGGAGAGTTATATACATCCTTGAGCTTCTTTAAGATCATTGGAAGACATTGGCAATGTTGCCAAGGTTTTTCAAGCTTAAGCCTGCCATTGAAAAGGGGCTCTTGAAGTTAAAGAAATCCTATAATCTTATTGATCAAAGTAATATATATTTTATTACTTTGAATATGTTTCTATTTATTGTTTTGATATAATACTCAGAAATTATAGCATTGGATCCCAATTGAAAGCTGGAATACACTTCAGAGAACTGGGATTCAAAGTTTTTCAAGATAGAAAAGGAGGCTCTTGAAGAAACTGTGAGTTTATTTCTCTTAAATATTAATCATCTCACTTTTTGTTACGGGGTATAATTTTTCCTATATTTTTCTCTGTTTTTCTCTTTCTTTTTGTGGTCACGTGACTTATATCACGTGCTTATTTAATCATGTGACCAGCGCACGTGACTCGATAGCACATGACATATCACGTGCGGGCGAGGACTTTATATTTAGTTATCACGTAACTAGGCCTAGACTTGCCTAGAACATTCTAGAATAGACACACCTAGACCGGTCTGGACCATGACATCACCTGACGTCATATGGAACGTCGTGGAATGTTGTGGAACATTCCGATGATATCATATGTTTGTTAGATACAAACACTGTAACTGTATATAAGCTGCAATGCCAACGCCCAGAGACCCTAGCTTGGTTCTCTTGGGGCTACTCGTCCACGAGCGACCTAAGTCTTCCTTCCCTTTATTTTCGCTTTTCGTTGACAAGCCATCGTCAACGCTACTCATCACATCGACCAAGTCTTCAAGTGGGACTTAAACTCATTTGTTTTCTCGTGCGAAGTTTTAGTGTTGGCGTTGCGAGAGGTCCCGACCTTCGCTCGTCTCAATAGAACCAAGCTTACCCACTCTCCCGGCGTCCGCACTACTCGTGCCTCTTGCCGTTTACATACATCATTTTCACTTCGCTGCGCATTACCGCGCCTTTCGTTTGTTTTAGCCCCCGACCGTTGAGGTTCGGGAAGGACGTTGCGCTATCTAGGGCCCCGTCGACGGCTTCTCTCGAGAGAGAACTAGAGATCTTTCTCTAGCGGTTAAATCCCCCGTTACCCCACTTTTACTTCTTTTGGGCATCGTCCCGCGTCCCCGTGAGGCGCATTCATTTTAGTAGTTACCTTAGCAACCCTCCCTGCACGCAAGAGCGGTATTGTGCCCGTGCAGCCTTAGGAGTGGTTTATATCAAATCGTATCTCAGTAGTATTTTGGGGCTGTGCCAGATCGGTTGGTGACTGGACAGCGAAAGGGTATAGGAAGAAAAAGACCCTGACGAAGAAACAATTTTCAACGTGGCTCGCACTACTCGCCAGCGCGTTCTCGATACTCGGGCGCAAGCAGCGGCCCTCAATTTTCATCATCTCAATCGCGTTTTCACCCCCGCTCCCCAGATCAAATTCGAAGATCTAGAGCAAGCTCCTGAGTGGTTGATCCCCAAACAGGAACCTTTAGATTTTCTTCACCGAATAAAGAAGGAGGAAGAACTTGAGGAAGATCTAGAAGAACAGATCTTTCGTACGCCTACACCCCCTCCTCGTTCCCCTTCTCCCGTACCAGCTCTACCCCGGCGAACATCTAATCGCCTTCGTTTCCCCGCACGAAGACACGTGCAAGAATTTCTTCCCTCTCTTCGCCGCCCCCGCCAACAGGTGCCTCTGGCAAACCGCCCACGTCACGCACCTTATTACTTGTATAACGAACCAGGATATTTTTAGAAAATGTCCACCCTTCCTCAAGACGTCGCAAACTTGCAGGCCCAATTGGCCGCAGTTACAGCGGCGCTCCAAACAATACAAAACCAGCCCTCGAATCTCAGCTGAAAGGTTGAGATCTTTGCAGATCCCGGTTCCTTCGATGGTAACCGAAATAATTTCTCCGTATGGTGGGTCAAATTAAAAACTTGGCTCGCCGCAAACCAAGCGGTACTCACCACCAACTTCGATGGTTGTGTGGCTGTACTGTCACGAATGAAGGGTCCGGTAGCCGGCCGATTCGCCGAGGCCCTTATAAGGAAATACACAGAACAGAATGCCTGGCCAACATTGGCTGTTCTCGGCGGAGAAATCGAAAGATATTTCCGTCCACTCGCAGACAAAGAATGGGCAAAGAACCAGCTCATTCAGTTAAAACAAGGAAAAATGAGAACTGACGAATTCGTAGTCAGATTTCATTCTTTGGTTCTTCAATCGAATTGCTCGCATACGCATTCGATTCACCTACTGGAACGAGCAACCCAGCCCGACATCATAAAAGAAATTTACCTTCAAGGTACTCAAAAGGCAACAATCGAAGAGTATCTTGATGAAGTCCGAAGGATCGGAAGCCGATACGATCTCTTCGAGTTCCAGTTCGGTAGCAGGTCTTCCCAGGGGCGTGCCTGGGTCAACAACGCGCAAAACAACTCTTCCTCCAGCCGTGGAGGTAAAACATACGGAACCAGTGGAGGCGACGCGATGGACATCGGCGCCGCACAGAAGGGCAAACAGCCGGAGCAGAGACGGCTCCAAATGGACTGTTACAAGTGTGGCAAGACAGGCCACTTTGCCCGACAGTGCAAGGCACCAAACTGTCGTTGCGGCTCGGACCGTCACACCACGGACCGGCACAGGCAGCCGGCAAACAATGGGCACCAAGTGCGTCAAACAGAAAGCGTGCCAGCTGATCACTGGCGTGGCATGGACTTCGAAGAGGCGAAAGCCTTCTTCTTCGACATGCATACAACGGAGATGAAGGCACAGGGAAAAGCCTTCGGCCCTTGAACACGGGGACAGTTCAGGGTGCCACATCTCTGGCAGGCGGCAGACAGCGCCTAAAAGCATCTGTCAGGAAGCCCGAGCCTGTAGCTCAAACAGGGCAAAATAAATGTGTTAAAAACAATGTTTCTTTTTCTTCTTCTTGTAGTAATAGGTTTTCTTGTCTCGATGTGTTTGATACGTGCGCTTTAGGTAGTTCTCAAAATACAAAAGAATCTACAAAAATAGAAAATACAAAACAATCACAAAAAAATAGTTTAGTTTCTTTGTTCTCTGATTTTCTTGATACGTACGTAGAAGGGGGGTCCTCCTTACGAGGCTTGGCGGCTCAACCCGTGCTTAATTCCCCAAAACCCAAAATATCTTCTTCTATCAACTCCTTGTCCCCTGGAGATGATTTCCCTGAACGGATAGTTACTAGATCGGTTTCCCTTAAAAAGGAATTGAAACTTCCGATCGAAGTACTGGACAAACACGTGGATATTGACACCACGTCTCCTATCCAAGTTCAAGCTCTACTTGATAGTGGAGCCAATTCTATCTTTATAGATCGCCAATGGGCTAAGCGACAAGGCATTATGCTACGCAAACTGCCGATACCTATCCCAGTCTTTAATGTCGATGGTACCAAGAATAGAGCAGGAGACATTACTCATGTCGCAGAAATCCGTATGGAATATAAAGGTCACAAAGAAGTAGTTCAAGCTGAAATCAGTGATCTCGGCACTGCTGCCATAATCCTCGGATACACCTGGCTCGAATTCCATAACCCTAACATTAACTGGCAAACTGGAGAAGTTAAATTAAATCGCTGTCCACGATCTTGCTATCAATTATCTAATCGCGCTACGCGCCTCGCTTCGATGAAACTAGAAGAAGAAGTCGAAGCAGTCTCTAGATGGAAAGGTCTTATCAGTGACCTCGAAACTGATAACACGTGGAAAAAGCTGCAAAGCACGGTTGTTCTAGAAACACCTGTTAAGGAATTAGTTCCCAGTGTTTACCACAAAGACTTTTACGAAACTTTCTCGAAGAAAGAATCCGAGCGCATGCCAACACGCAAGTCGTGGGATCATGCAATCGAACTCAAAGAAGACTTCAAACCTAGAAAAGGGCGAATGATTCCCCTTTCAGCTCAGGAGCAGGATGAAGTTAAATCTTTTATTGAAGATCAGCTCTCGAAGGGCTACATTAGACCGTCTAAATCACCTCAGACGTCGCCTGTATTCTTCGTTCCTAAGAAAGAAGGCACCAAGCGGATGGTTCAAGATTACCGCTATCTGAATGAAGGAACGGTTAAAAATAATTATCCCTTGCCCCTGATTAGTCAGCTTGTTGACAAGCTAAAGGGTGCAAGATATTTTACAAAAATGGATCTCCGATGGGGATACAACAATGTACGAATCAAAGAAGGCGATGAATGGAAGGCAGCGTTCGTCTGTCATCTCGGTTCTTTCGAACCTCTCGTCATGTTCTTTGGTCTCTGTAATTCGCCAGCTACGTTCCAAGCCATGATGAACGAGCTATTTGCGGATATGGACGACATTGTTGTTATCTATATGGATGATCTATTAATTTATACCAAATCGGACAATATCGATGAGCATCATAAAGCTGTTGCACGTGTGCTCCAGCGGCTCAAAGATAATGACTTATTTGTAAAGCCGGAGAAGTGCTTCTTTGACAAAACAGAAGTAGAATTCCTCGGCATGACCGTGACTCGCGATGGCGTTCGCATGGACGAATCGAAAGTTAAAGCAATTCAGGAGTGGCCAGTCCCACGAACGGTCAAACAAGTCCGTTCTTTCCTCAGTCTTGCAAACTTTTACCGTCGCTTTATACTCGGTTATGCTGGAATTGCAAAACCTCTCACGGACTTAACACGTAAAGATCTCCAGTGGAACTGGGGAGATAAAGAACAACAGGCGTTTGACATGCTTAAAGAACGCTTTACGACAGCACCTATTTTGGTATATCCGGATATCAATGCAGAGTTCCGCCTGGAAACCGATGCTTCGGATTTTGCCACAGGGGCTGTCCTATCTATGAAATGTCCCGATGGAGAATGGCGACCATGCGCCTTTAGTTCCCATGCCCTATCTGCACAAGAACGGAACTATCAGGTCGCAGACAAAGAAATGCTCGCTATTATCCGCGCGTTAGAAACGTGGCGACATTATTTAGAAGGTGCTCGGCACAAATTTGAAATTTGGTCCGATCACAAGAATCTACAATATTTTATGAAATCTCAAGATCTGAATCGAAGACAGGCACGATGGTCCTTGTACCTTACTCGATTTGACTTTACCTTGATTCACAAGGCAGGAACCTCTATGACGAAAGCTGATGCTTTATCCCGACGTTGCGATCACTCTCAGGGAGTTGAAGGTGACAACAAGGGCGTCACTATGATTCCTCCAGGAAAGATCAGGGCTCAACACGTCGTTGTAGAAGCCGAAGAAAGTTTGATCGTTGAACGAATCAAAGGACTATCTAAAGATTTAGATCTAGGATCTAATTATAAGCTCCAGGATGGGCTTTATTACCGTGAGAATCGTATTTATGTTCCTGGTGATGCCAAGCTTCGCCAAGACATTCTCACACTCCATCATGATAACCCTATCGCTGGACATCCTGGTCAGTCAAAGACGCAGGAATTGGTGGAACGTAACTATTATTGGCCTGGGTTACACACTCAAGTCAAGGACTATGTTTCGCGTTGCGATCGATGCGCACGCATGAAAAGTTCTCGCATTGCCCCAGCAGGCATGCTCCAGCCTCTGCCGATCCCATCTGGACCATGGGTTGATATCTCGGCAGATTTTACAACGGACTTACCGCTTTCGGATGGTTATGATACGATTCTAGTAATCGTTGATCGTTTCTCAAAGGAAGCTATATTTATTCCAACCAACAAAACGATCACGGCTCTCGGAACAGCCAAGTTGTACTTGCAACATGTCTGGAAGCATCATGGTCTTCCCACGACTGTCGTTTCGGATCGTGGTCCGCAATTCGCGTCTCAGGTTATGCGCGAATTAGGAAAGTTCTTAGGGATTGAGCTTAAGCTCTCCACCGCATTTCACCCGCAAACAGACGGGCAAACAGAACGGATGAACCAAGCGTTACAGGAATATATCCGTCTCTTCGTAGCCGAAAAGCCATATGATTGGTCTGATTGGCTAGCGCTGGCGCAATTCTCTTATAACAACAAGCGTCAGGATTCGCTTGGTAAATCTCCATTTGACGTCACTCGATCCTACAAACCACGGATGGGCGTTGAACCGCTTCAGTCCAGGGTCCCTGCGGCCGAGGATCTCGCTTCCAATATGGAGAAAACTCTTGAGCAGGCTCGTAAAAACCTAGAAAGAGCGCAAGCCGCTATGAAAAGGAAAGTCGATCGTCATAGATCACAACCACCTCCCTATCAGATTGGCGATAAGGTGTGGTTGAGTACATCTAATTTAAAGCTTCCTCGACTAAGTCGGAAGTTTACGGAACGCTGGCTCGGTCCTTACGAAATCACGAAGCTGGTCGGCTCCAATGCCGTTGAACTTCACTTGCCTTCCACAATGCGCATTCATCCGGTTGTGAATATTAGCCGCATTAAACCTTATAAAGAACGTTTGCTCGGTCAACCGGCGCAACAACCTGGTCCGGTACTAGTTACCGAAGAGGGTGATCAGGAATACGAGGTTGATTACATTGTTGACTCTCGCTTGTGAGGTCGTCGCCTCGAGTTCTTGGTACATTGGGTTGGATATTCTGACGAGGAGCGTACTTGGGAGCCTGGGGCTAACCTGAGTAATGCTCGCGATGCTATTCGCGATTTCTATCGTCGCCACCCTTCCGCTCCCAGGAAATTGCGCATGGTTCAGTCGCAATTCGATTCTTTATTTTCTCCCTATGTTAATTTTTGCTCTGTGGCTTCTGCCCCGTTTAATCGCCTGGAAGTCGATTCCTAGAAGGGGGGTAGTGTTACGGGGTATAATTTTTCCTATATTTTTCTCTGTTTTTCTCTTTCTTTTTGTGGTCACGTGACTTATATCACGTGCTTATTTAATCATGTGACCAGCGCACGTGACTCGATAGCACATGACATATCACGTGCGGGCGAGGACTTTATATTTAGTTATCACGTAACTAGGCCTAGACTTGCCTAGAACATTCTAGAATAGACACACCTAGACCGGTCTGGACCATGACATCACCTGACGTCATATGAAACGTCGTGGAATGTTGTGGAACATTCCGATGATATCATATGTTTGTTAGATACAAACACTGTAACTGTATATAAGCTGCAATGCCAACGCCCAGAGACCCTAGCTTGGTTCTCTTGGGGCTACTCGTCCACGAGCGACCTAAGTCTTCCTTCCCTTTATTTTCGCTTTTCGTTGACAAGCCATCGTCAACGCTACTCATCACATCGACCAAGTCTTCAAGTGGGACTTAAACTCATTTGTTTTCTCGTGCGAAGTTTTAGTGTTGGCGTTGCGAGAGGTCCCAACCTTCGCTCATCTCACTTTTTGTATTAATAGTTTGATAAATATGCTGCTGTAATAGCTGTCCATGCATCTGATGAAGCTGTTTCATCCTTTCAAGGTATGTATATGTATTAAATGTGATTTCTTTTGTTCTCATTATATACTAGAATCTCCTATAAAGGGTGATGGTTATGACAATGCCATGATGCACAAAGCAGTCCAAGCTCGTAGAAACAGAGAGAAAAATGGTTGCAATCCACATTAGAAACTTCAGGACTATCTAAACAGTCCTTTGGAGGAGGAGGTTGATCAAGTCAAATGGTGGGATATAAGTCTTTTTTTATTCACCAATAGATTTCTACTTATATGTTTTAGTATCACTCTACTCAATATCCAGTTTTATCTCATATGGCCTGGGACTACCTTGCTATTCAAGGTTCTTCTACTGCTTCTGAACATGCATTCTCTCAAGGAGGACTCACATTTATACTTTTGCACAATAATTTGGATCCTAACACTGTGAAAGCCTTGCAGATTTTGAAAAACAGTTATTCCAGTGATGATTTGGTAGCAGTAGCTGAAGCCTTGCATTGGGAGGCTAAATCATGGACTGTAGATGTTAATTAGACTTCTAATATATCAAATTTTTATTTTTGTCATTAATCTTAAATTTTTATACTAAAGTTCAGGTTCAGGTTCAGTTCAGCCCTAGAATAGTAGGTTCAGGTTCAGGTTCAGGCTAAAGGGTCCCTGAACCAGACTGAACTGAACTTTGGCAGCCCTAGTACAGTATACGAGCTGAAGCTGACGTTTTTACTTTGAGTTTATCCTCACTCCTCTATTCCATCTCCTCTGATTGCTGTTCCTCTCAGGAGCCCTGGACTTGACTCAGAGAGCATCAGACTTTGACAGTCAGAGCAGTAGTTGACTGAAATGTCAAAAATTGGACTCCAGACATCAAAGCTAGCAAGGCCATGAAACATCGAGCAAGTTATCTCTGTAAACCTGTAAGGGAACTACTGTAGTTGTGGTTAGTGTAAGTACCATAAAATAAGGTTCAGCCACAACTGTATAGTATCACATAAGCATGCTCGCCTATCAGCGATTCCATATTCCAACATGAAATATGCATCATAGTTCTTCCTGTTCTGGATCTATCCTACCAGTAATGTTTTATTTTTGGGGTGGGTTTGTGTAACCCTCTGGATGAATAGAAAGTAATGTGGTAGGAATCGATGCACGATGTGAAGACGAACTGGAAGAACAAGGTGCTTGAAGATGTACAAAGGGTATCTATTGTTTATACATCTTCGTCCTAACCCATCAGCAACTCTTCAAAGTGCTTAGCGACCCGCCTACAGTCCTGCTACGACTTTGTTGAGCCACGGCAACACCTTTCCTTCAGCGGGGAAGTCCTTTTCATGTTTCCTTGCCACCTCGATGAAGTCTTTCCTGCTCAACCCAGTCACGGGCACCTTATCATCTCCCAGCACTTCCCTCGCCTCATCAACAACCTCGTCTTCCTCCGTAAGCTTCTTCATGACATCATGCAACAGATTGTCCTCAAGACCATCCGTATAGTCAAACCACCACTCGTCCGAGGTACTAACCCCAAAAACATGACGCACGAGTTGCCGAAATAGAAATTCGCATGTAATTTGGTCGGGGATGCATTGTTCGAGCAGGTAGACTCCCTTGCAGTTGGCAAACGCGCGAAATAGACGAGCGCCCGAGTCAGGAAATTTCTTGCACTCTGCCTCTTCGAATAGACGAATGAAAGTGGCTTGGTCCCGGACATTCCGTTGACGAAGAAGAGCAACTTTGTCGTCTGTATCATCCCAGAGAGGGTTATCGACGATAAAAAGGGGGTACTGAGCGAAAGAGGAGGTACAGATGGTTTTTGTGTTATCCCAGTCAATGATAGCGGTGATGCGCGGGTGTCTCTCGACGTCCACGACGAGGATATTTTGGGAGTGGAAGTCGCCGTGCCACAGCGGGAAACCCTTGGCATCGAGAGAGTCGTCGTAGAAAGACGGAATGAGTGAACGCATAAACCAGTGACGGGTATAGTCGCTGATATTGTGGGCAGCGCCGTACTGTTCGTTTTCTATTTCTTGGAGACGTGCGTTGGCAGCGGCCAACATCTCATCTATGCCACTCGTATAAGTGACACCATCCCCTTCCGGGTCGGAAGGCTCGATGTGCAAAATACCATCGTCAGTCCTGAATAGACAGCCAATCTTGTCGAAACGAAGCGTAGACAGCTCGAGCAAAATGTCAATGACCTGTCGTAGAACGATTTCGCGCTGGTCATCGGGCATCTCATTCCAAACGGTACACAACAGTACGCCGTCTACCTTTGACATGACGACATAAGGGGACCGGACGTTATTGAGCTCTGGGTCGAGGCATGAGTAGATGATGCGTGGGACGGGGATACTGCTGTACGTGGCGACATACTCCATCGACGTGAGCATGCTGGCCATGTTCCTGACGTTTTGGTTCATTATCTCTGGCGTCATTGGGCCAGTGGTCTCTGGATCGGGATAAAGGGGGACGCGCACGACGACCTCTTGATCATCAAGGCGAAGAAAACGAATGAGATTGAAACCGCCCGAAACCGGCTCTCCCTTCCAGTGGCATAGATCGGTAGGTTTATCAGCATTTTTACATACTGTCTGGAGGATGGCCTTCCAGTTGACGGTATTTAAAGTCGTATGAACACGGGGATCGGATTGAGAGTCATCGGTGGAGGTCATGGTCGCGTCCAGCTTGAAGATACGAGCGGGCTGCTTCGTCGGGGTAGCTAAGTGATTACCACCCACCAAACCCCAAGTTTCAAATTCCAAAATAAGCGAAGTTCCTTGCATGCACCCGATCTTCGCAAATGCTGTATATCCTGTACTAGTCGCTTGAACTTCGCACCCACAAACCTTCGTATCTAATAGTAAGGCCTAACCAATGAGAACAATTAAACCCAATTCCGATCCTGTCAAATGCTGTATTCTGCATCAATGCGCCCTTGCCTGCCACTTCGTGACAAAATCCTAATGTAAGGAACGAGAGTGAATACTCCAGTCCGTGAATGCGAGACTGGAGGAAAGAGAAAGGAGCGCATGGCGTTGAGAAATGACTATATACGGAAATGGTAGTGAGCGTGTAATCCTAATAGCTAAGTACGACGGTATGTATTTCCAACACACCCCCTCAGACCGGCGTGCGTAGACTGAGCGCGTCAAGCATCTGTTCGTGAGTTATTCGTGGTAGCGGTTTCGTCAACCCGTCGGCGATCATTTCTGCACTTGGGGTATGCGTGATTTTGAGCGTCCCGTCCTCGACACGTTCCCGAATGAAGTGATGGTGCACGTCGATGTGTTTAGTGCGAGCGTGAAAGCGGGCATCTTTGGCGAGCGCGATAGCACCAGTATTGTCGACGAAAAGCTCGGTGGACGTGTCAGAGGTCAGACGGCCTATGTCACTGAGAAATTGACGGAGCCAGAGTGTTTGCTTGACGGCATGCGAGAGCGACATGTACTCGGCCTCGGTTGACGATGCGGCGACAGTAGACTGTTTCTTGGCATTCCAGGAAATAGCGGCGGTGCCGAGTTGAAACACGTAGCCCGATACCGACTTCCGGTCGTCGACGTTGCGTGCCCAACTGGCGTCTGCATGGCCCATGAGTGTGTCGGCCTCAGTGAGGTCTCCAGTGAGGTCTCCGAGGGTTAGTGCGAGGTCACGAGTGCCGGTGAGGTAACGGTAGATACGCATTACTGCGTTCCAGTGGGGTTTTCCAGGATTCTTGCTGAACTGTCCAAGTTCACTGCAAGCAAATGCGAGGTCAGGTCGGGCGACGACTGAGAGCCAGGTAAGCGCGCCGAGGGCTTCACGGTATGGATATCTCGCCATTTGATCTTTCTCCTCTTGAGTTTTCGGGCAGTGCGTCTTGGACAAGACGGTGCCAGGATCCACGGGTGTGCTAACTGGCACACAGTTGTCCATATGAAAACGTTTGAGGAGGGAGTCGATATACTGCATGTGGAAAATGGTGATGGTGCGTTTTACGCGGTCGTCGATGAGCCTAAATCCCATGAGCCAGTCCGGATCCTCCTCCGTCATCTCGAATAGTTGATGGAGGGTCCGGCGAGTCTCTTTGAGCATGGTTTTGGTACTTGCGACAGTGAGCGCGTTATCGACGTGAATGGCAGTGATTGAGATTCCGGCAGCAGAACGACGAAAGTAAACAGCGTGGTCAGAGGGCATGCGAAGGAAACCGTGAGACGTCAGCTTCTCATTCATGTGCTTGTTCCACAAGTATGATCCCTGTTTTATGCCGTATAGACTGAGTAGTAGTTTTGCAACTCTGCCAGTTTCGTCGTCGAAGCCTTCGGGTTGGCGCATATAGATTTCGTGGTCGATTTTACTGTGAAGGAATGCACCAGTAACGTCGTCTTGGCACCGATACCAGCCGTGAGCCGCAGCAAAGTGAAGGATAATTCGAAGGGAGTCGAGACGGATAGTTGGTGAATACGTATCACTGTAGTGTAAGCCAGGTATTTACGTGTACCCTTGTGCAACAAGTCTGGCTTTGTATTTGCGTATCTCACCGTCCGAGCCATATTTGATGGCGAAGACCCAGCAGGATCCTATCACTTGCCGATTGGCACGTCTTTCGACCAATTCCCATGTTCCTCGTTTCTGAAGCATATTCATCTCCTTTTTCATAGCTTCGAGCCAATGTCCTGAGTCCGAAGAAGCTAGAGCTTGTCGGTAGGTCTGGGGAACACTGCCACTGTGTGCTGCGAGATAAGCAATTTGGGCAATATTACCAATAGTTGTGTTCTCCAAGATTTCGACATCTCCATTCTCTTTTGACTCAGTTCGTGCTGTCCGTCGGGCGTTTCATGCTGCTCTGGCTTTAAGTTCTTGAGCTCTTTGGATTTCAGCAGCTTGCTTCTTCCAAGATGGGCGAGTAGTACGTTCCGAACGATGGAGGACAACAGGAATAGGTTCGGGTAAAGGAGTAGATGCTGGAATAGGGGAAGAGGAAGGAAGAGCAGGTTGAACTGCAGGTTGAATAGGTAGAGTTGAATCTGATGGTGGTGTCATGTTACTGGAAGGATTGTTATCTCCACTAGTCACCCCCTCAATCCGAGCAGGAACAAGGGTAGGATCAGACACCCCCTTGCTCGGAGAGATAGTAAACTGAATAGGAGAATCGGGTAGACTCCAAACCTTTTCATAGACAATGACATCACAAGAAGCAACAAACTTGTGTTTGGATAGGATCCAGACCTTATAGGCCTTGGATCCATGGTCGAAACCACATAGGATACCATCGAGAGAGTGGGCATCGAGTTTCTTACGTAGCTCAGGGGGGATCCGGACATGGCAGCGTGAGCCGAAAATACGAAGGGCAGAGAGATTAGGTTTACGACCATGGAAAGCTTCATTAGGGGTCATGGAGTGCAAGGCACGAGTAGGGCTCCGGTTGTGAACATAACTGGCATACTGGTGTGCCTCAGGCCAGAAGGATTTAGCCATCTTGGCATCCTCAAGCATGGCAAGTGCTTGCTCGTGAGTGGTCTGATTAAATCGTTCAGCAACACCATTTTGTTGAGGAGTATGAGGAGCAGAGAATTCGTGAGTGATACCCTTAGTGGTGAAAAAATTCTTCATGGTCGCATTGATAAATTCACCCCCTCGATCAGAGCGTACGATCTTGACACAGCGTTCAGTGATGGTTTCAACTCGAGTAATGAGGGCCTCAATAAGTCGGGGAGCATCATCCTTGGACTTCATGAACTCCTTCCATCCCTTGCGACTGAAGTCATCGACAACAGCGAGGGTATAGGTAAAGCCAAGTATAGAAGTGTCGAGAGGTCCTTGAAGGTCCATGTGGATGCGGGCGAGTGGTTTGATTGCACGGGAAGTGGCAAAGAGGGGGAATGGAGCACGATGATGTTTGCCCTTAGCACAGCCATCACAAGGCATAAGGTCACCATTACCTCGAAGGTCAAGCCCAGATACGAGTTCATGGCGGACCATGTAGCGGATTTTGTTGAGGCTAATATGACCTAGACGGGCATGCCATAGGTCGAGATTGGATTGGGCTTGGGCAGTGAAGGCGATATCATGAGTAGATGAAGGGGGAACAATGGCGCTATCGATTTCATAAAGGTTTCCTCGAAGTCGACCTTCCATGATAATGGTACCATTGGACTTCTTAATCGTGAGTCGTCCATTACGTTTCGTGATCTCCATCCCCTTGCGATCCATCCGGCTCTCCGACATGAGGTTGTTCCGGGCATTCGGACAGTAGTTAACATCAGTGAGTTTGATGACTCGGTCACGTCATCCAGTAACGGAGACTTTGACCAATACACTACCATGCCCGAGAACTTCGAGTTGCGGGCCATCTTTGGCGATGCCCTGAATGGTATCATGGACTGGTGTGAACGTGGCAAATGTCGAGCGTTCGACACAGATATGGGAGGTAGATCCTCCATCTAAGATCCAACCGAACCATGAGGAGGATGGATTGTCGGAGGTAAGGTAGGTGGATGGTTCCGACGAAGAGCGCCTGTCGTCGCTATCCCCAGGATCTTGGTCACGATCGTTGCTGACTGCTTGATTGGCACGTTTGGTGGCGTGGTACTTCGACGAGGATGACAGTTTCGTCTTTCCTTTGTCCTTCGACAGCTTGTCTCTTCCTTGGTCCTGGTCGTCTTGTTTTCCTTCCTTCCGTTTAAGCGCCTCGCAGTCGCGAGTCCAATGTCCTGCCTGTTTGTGGTAGTCACAGTACGGTCGGGTTTTCTTGTTATTGTTGGACTTATGGGACGTTTGGAGGGACGTGGCAGTGTTACTGCCGGATTGATACTTCCGGGCACCTCGCTCATCACGGATGCGCTGTTCGATTTCGGCAGAGGAATAATGTTGGGACAGACCAGTAAATACGTAGTTCCAGCTCGAGGGCATGGAAAGACGGAGGAATGCTGCAAATAGATTGTCGTCAACATCACGGTTCATGAGAATGAGGTCGCGGCGGAAGCCCTTCATGACCGCGATGTGTTCGTTGACGTCGCCACCGTCAGTGAATTTTGTCGTGATTAACGACGATATGGTAAGCGTCCAATCAGTGGCGGTGGTACCTGCGTAGATACGGCGTGCCTCGTTCCACATCTCGGATGCGTACTCGAGGTGGGAGACCTGACGCATGATAGCATCGGTCATGGATGACGTGAGTACCGTGCAAACAAAGTTGTTTGCTTTTGCCCAGCGGATCCGTGTTTTGTGGTCGGCATCGTGGGCAAGGACGAAGTCGTCGGCCAGGTAGACATGGAGGCCTACGGTTTCAATGGCGTGGTACGAGGCGGTTTGCCATGTGTCGTAGTTGGTCGCCGTCAGCTTCGGTTGGATTTTGAGAAGGTGGTTGAATTTCGATGGCTCGATAGATTTGCGTAGCGTAAAATGTACGCCGTCTTCGTCATCGGTGTCCTCGTCTAGATATGACCTGATGGAAGGTTGTCCTCTGCTAGGAGAACGGGAGCCGGGAGAGTGCGACTCAGCACGGCGTGGCGTGTTGGTCACTGACGGAGGTCGAAGGTGTACTGGTATAGGACCTAGAGGCGTTGTGGTGACAGGTGGAGTGGTTGAGAACGGCATGTTGGGGTCGTCAAAACACGCTGGGTGGAGGATTCCAATTGTCGAGCTCTGGGGTTGGTTGTAAAAAGGGTTTCCGCTGCCGCCTCCTGTAGACATTGTGTCACGGCCGCGAGATGGTTCGATCGGGAGCGATGGATGGCGATCTCGAAGGTTTCGAGTGCTGTACTAATATGGTGTGGGCACAACAATGTGCGATATCGCTCGATCTTGTGGTTTGAGTCTCTATTCGACGTTGTTGGTTTTTCCGCGCTAGGCGGGGCTCATAACCTGACGAAATCCTAATGTAAGGAACGAGAGTGAATACTCCAGTCCGTGAATGCGAGACTGGAGGAAAGAGAAAGGAGCGCGTGGCGTTGAGAAATGACTATATACGGAAATGGTAGTGAGCGTGTAATCCTAATAGCTAAGTACGACGGTATGTATTTCCAACACTTCGCCTAGGTGCGTAATGGGTAGTCCTTTGAGCTCCGTCTGATGTTTGCTGTACATACCGCTTGCCACTTCGCCCACAAACGTTCGTACCATACGTAATGGTGTGAGAACAATTAGACCTATGTAGTTGAATCCTGTTTGCCTTGTGCCAACGCGCCCCTGTTTGCCGCTTCGCTGGCAACCGAGTCGAAGCGCGCGCTAGCAATGGGCAATAAATACGGCCCCTCACAAGCTGAGAGGTAGAATCCAGTCGCACCTTCCCCGCCCCCGAACATCCTTCTTCTAGCGTAAAGCAAGACCCGCATGCCAGGCGACAAAAGGAGACATCATTGCCCCGCTTGTACCAAATCCACCATCGCAAGTGGAGCACAATGCCACAAATGTGGGCAACTTCCTCCATGCGCGAATGGATGTGGTAGATTCGTGAGTCGCCAAGGAAATTATTGCCCTTCGTGCGAAGATCGTTACAGTAAATCGGCATCGTCATGCAGTTACGCATTGGAGCTTACACCTTGGATTTCACAGAACGTGAATTGAATAAAGCCAGGAAGAACAAGGGAAAATAAAACGTGTGAACCACCACTGGTGGGTTACGCACATCACCGCGAGTGTGCACAGAACCCACCGTACATGGCAGTGTATGTTCTCCAAGCCTGAATATGATTGTTGAAGTCGCGTCGCATCCGGTTCGCGTATGTACACCCGACCTTGAATAATTGGATGATTTGGGTGTATGATAAATGGTGAATTGTACCGATAGGTTTGACCATAGTGCCTTTGAAGCGGAAGACGTGTGTGCGATTCTGGGATTCTAGCTCGCCATCTTCGTCGTACTCCATTAACGAATAGCTCCTTGTTGAAAGTGGAGGACGTAGTGGCGCATGACTCGGGAACGGGGGCAACCGGTGATTGACGGCGTGCGTTATAGCTTGCAAACTCGACCGCGTGTGATGACCGCTACCATGCCAGAGTCCTTCTCAACTGTTGCATTGGAAAGAGGCAGCGCTGGCTTTGATCTCGTGGTAAATGGCGGTGGCAGCCTTGGCGTCTGCAATTGAGGTTGATTTGGTGGGCATGCGTTTCACCTCGTACCTACTAAGGACGCTGTAAAAGTTCTGTCCCCAAGTCCTCCGGGTTAGCGTCTCTTGGCTCCGCCGTCCATCCCCCTGTGTTCTGCGTCGACGACGACTCGAAATTGATCATGCACAAGTTGCGAGCGTGCTCTTTGTCCAGACGTACGCATTGCGCTTGGTACGCGCTCAAGACCGAACGAAACACACGTCATTGCTTCGCACAAAAAATATATTCGCTGTCGAAACAATATCAGGAAAATCAGCAGAGACGACATGCAAGGTGAAGTAGAATACATACTTGCCATTGGTCTTCACTTCTCTTCGTTGACGATGGGATCATGGAATGACTATTGAACACGAAGGCGTGAGCACACGGCGGGCGTCGACTACTGAGTGCATCACAAAAATTGCAGAATTATGATATGACCAAATAGATGATGCAGTCCGCCGAAGTCGTAGGCATATCTATCTCACGTTAGCGAGTATCACATAGGTAGTATATTTTGAAATATCAGAATGCTTGTCCGAAGTATTTTGACATATCTCAGGCAGTTTGTGAATGTACGTTGGAATGTATGAGTGTGTAGCATGAATCAGAGTGCACTGTACCCTTCTTGAGCATAGATATCGTCGTCCAACTCCTCTCCCTCATCTGCAACTACCCGATCAACGTCCTCTTCGTCGTCATCATCGTCATCATCGATGTTGCTCCCGTCAATGTCATCGCGCCCATCGTCGT
Organism: Phlebopus sp. FC_14; assembly: GCA_021018615.1. Classification (NCBI taxonomy): domain Eukaryota; kingdom Fungi; phylum Basidiomycota; class Agaricomycetes; order Boletales; family Boletinellaceae; genus Phlebopus; species Phlebopus sp. FC_14. The sequence continues at coordinate 71,633 of JAEVFL010000016.1, read as the reverse complement.
CAGTGTCATCACAGTCCTCCATCACATTTTCCCATTCTTCCTGTTCTGTTGGAGTCAAACGTCGTGACATATTATGTAATCCCACAATTTTCCGTTCGTCGTAGAGCTAGACATACCTCAGTGACTTCCACAGTTCACTGAGGTGAGATATCATTTATCCCCACTCGATTTACTCTTACTGACGTACCATAGCGTTACTTATTGCTATAGGTACATATACCCAATATATCAGTGACTTCCACAGTTCACTGAGCGTTACTTATTGCTATAGAGCACACGTCGGGCGGTTTCAATCTCGTTCGCTTTCTTCATCTTGACGATGATGAGGTCGTCGTGCGCCTCCCCCTTTATCCCGATCCAGAGACCACCGGTCCAATGACGCCACAGATAATGAACCAGAACGTCAGAAAAATGGCCAGCATGCTCGCGTCGATGGAGTATGTCGCCACGTACAGCAATATCCCAGTTCCATCCATCATCTGCTCATGCCTCGACCCAGAGCTCGATAACGTCCGGTCCCCTTATGTCGTCATGTCAAAAGTAGACGACATACCGTTGTGCAAAGTCTGGGATGACATGCCCGACGACAAGCGCGAAGTAGTTCTACGCCAGGTCATCGACATCTTGCTCGAGCTGTCTACGCTCCGTTTCGACAAGATCGGCTGTTTATCCAAAACTGACGAGAGTACTTGGCGGGTCGAACCTTGCATAGCGGATGGTGTTACTTATACGAGCGGTATAGATGAAAAGTTGGCCACCGCCAACGCACGTCTCCAAGAAATAGCAAACGAGCAGCTCGGCGTTCTCCACAGTGACCTCGATTATATCCGACACTGGTTTATGCGCTCACTCATTCCATCCTTCTACGACAACTCCCTCGATGCCAAGGGTTTCCCGCTGCGGCACGGCGACTTCCACTCCCAAAATATCCTCGTCGCCGACGTCGAGAGCCACCCGCGCATCACCGCCATCATCGACTGGGATAACACACCAAACCGTCTGTACCTCTTTCGCTCAGTACCCCTTTTTTATCGTCGACAATCCTCTGTGGGATGATACAGACGACGACGTTCATCGTCTTCGTCAACGGAATGTCCAGGACCAAGCCACGTTCAATCGTTTATTCGAAGAGGCAGAGCGCAAGAAATTCCCAAACTCGGTACCCTGTCTATCTCGCGCGTATGCCAACTGCAAGGGAGTCTACCTGCTCGAACAATGCATCCACTACCCAATTATGTACGACTCCCTAATTCCGGAACTCGTGCATCATGTTTTTGGGGTCGGTATCATGGACCAGTGGTGGTTTGACTATCTGGATTGTCTCGAGGGCAATCTGTTGCATGATGTCGTGAAGAAGCTTAAAGAGGAAATCCAAGTCGTTCGTGAGGCGAGGGAGGTGCTCGGTCGTGATGAGGTCCCTGTGACTTGGTTGACCAGGAAAGGCTTTATCGAGGTGGCAAGGAAACACGCAAAGGACTTCCCCGAAGGAAAGGTATTGGAATGGCTGCACAAAGTCGGAGAAGGACGTACTTCGAAGGAGCTGCTGATCGATTAGGACGAAGATAAATCAATTATATCTCTGTATATCTTCATCCGCCTTGGTCTTCTAGTTCGTCTTCCCATCGCACATCCCTGTCGCATTATTTTGTAGAAGTTCGTCTAGATGAACCACACCCCCAAAACGTAGGATTACCAGTGATAACATGTAGAATAGATGCAGAATGGAGAGAAAGTTCATACGCTTAACGTCCATACATATTTCGGTCACCTACCGCTCCGACGGAGGCAACGCATCATAAATATCGCACAGCTTGACCTTTCATCTAATAAGCCTTCCTACATCCACGCAGTACATCCAAGGGACGTGACTCACCATTCTCCTGATCGCTCGAAGCCGTCCCCAGCGAACACAATCGCTATACAAAGGCTGCGAGTGGCTTATGTAGCATACTTAGCATCTGTCTGCAACGAACGAGTCATTAAAACCACAAGTTAGATGTCACCGCGAAAGAGGTGTACATCAATATGGCTGGCTGGTTTGTATGCATCCCAACCAAAAGCAAATACGGCCGACATCTGTTGACAAAGATGCCCAGGTCCTACAGTATATTGAAAAATGTCGACGAGGGATCATCGCACGCGACAGAGAGAAGAGTATATACTTCCACACAACACACGACGCAGAGATCTAGTGTAGTCCTTTAGATTTATGTGCATAGACATCTATACTCGATCACCTGTGAGAGCTACAAGGTCCTGTCCGGCAAAAACCGACTCCCGGTATTCCTCGCGGATGGGGTCGATGAAAAGTTTCTTGAACACAGCCCCGGGCCCCATAGGCTCCCCAAGTCCCATAGGCTTACCAGGCCCAAGCCCCCACTGACTGGAACGTTCGAAATCACGCATTGCCCAAGCAGCATAGATCGATACCAAGTACGTCTGGGCGATCTTCAGATGAAATTCGTGGCCCTTGCCAGGAGGGTAATTTTCGTCCTTGAGGAGGGAGGGAGAACAGAAAAAAAGGTACCCTTTTTCCTTCCTGCACGTCTTTGCATCTCCTTTCAACCATTTATCCAGAGACTCGTTCTTGAGATGCTTTCCGTCACTGTAGCGAAGGCATATCCAGGTGAGCACCCACACGAACGATTCTGCGTCGTGTTCATAAAGGTGTTGGACATTGGCACCCCTGAGAGCTTTGTCGGTGAGGAGATCGAGTGCCATGAACGGGGCCGCCCCGGTAATACGCTGGGCTCTACCGGTTGATGCCAGATCAAAGTCAATCAATATGCCCACAACGTTGCCCTTCTCATCGCGATAGTACAGTAGGTTGGAGGGGTTGATGTCCCGATGGTAGACGCCGTTCCGCCACAGCACGAGGTGACCTGCACCAAAGAATCAATCGCACTGTCCGCGTCAAATAAATAGACGTGGCTCACATCCGACCGTCGCCCACCAAGCACGTAAGAATTCGTCACCGACTAATTCGGTCATTGACCTCGGTTTGCGAAAGGTGACAACACAATAGAGGACATGGTCTCCACTGGTGTCCAATTTGAGATGGTAGTCATGGATCAACCGAGTGGATGTGTCCGAGAACTGTTTATAGCACACCAGCTCGGGAATATGACCTTTGACGACCACCTTGCTTTCTGGGAGCCCGTGGTGAGTGGCCCGTTCCTTGAACGATAACTCCAGCGTGACATTGATTGGTTTATCTGACTGGTCTCCGAAATGCATCTCCTGGAATTCCGGTCCTGGTCCAAAGGCAGAGCCTATTCTGAAATTCAGACCCCAACCAGGGGTGTCGAACCGTTGCATTGAAGACTGGAGGAGCAACCATCGCGGGAGATCTCGCACGAGGCGTAAAGCAGAACACTGAATGGTGCCCTGTCGATCATAGCGCCGAGCGTATAACTGATCACCTAGCGTAACCAAGGTAAATGTCGGACTTTCTCAGGGTAAAACCAAAAGGCCACTGAAGGACGTACCAACGACAATGAGGCCAGCAAGCAGCTCAGCTGCATGACCACTGGCTTCACCGATAGTAACTGGGCTAGTCGTCGCCACCTTTGCTCGTTTCACTTGAGATTCAAGAGGGAGTTACAGTATCTGACGCTCGTTTGCGATAGTTCGAACTCGCTGTTTCGGGGAAACTTTGAGATGTTCGACTGAAGAACTGCAATTGGTGGTCCCCACAATGCCCATGCACGCACACACGTGGAATTCTCCTGTTGCAAAGTTGGGACCATCAGGGCAAAACTGTCAGTTTGAAGCTTGAAGACGACTGTCTGCATTCGATCTTTTGCCAGTTTGCCATCAGGCCGCTGATGGCAACAATCACGTCTACCAACACAACGACGTTTGATGGCTAGGTAAGAGAAGCAAGTGCTAACTAGGCTACCGAGCAGGGCCCTAGCATGTTATCATTCCTACCTGGCCTTACACGAGCAGAACTTTCACTAGGGGTGATTATCAGGCGGTCCTCGTAGTCAAGTCCATGACTTCCACCCACTTAAGAACGGTAGCTGGGTCGCTAAGCACTTCGAAACGTTGCTGATGGGTTAGGACGGAGATGAATAACTAATAGATAACTCTTTGTACATCTTCATGCGCCTTGTTCTTCCGGTTCGTCTTCACGTCGTGCATCGATCCCTGCCGCATTACTTTCTATTCATCACGAGGGTTACACGAACCCACCCCCAAAATAAAGCATTACCACTGACAACATGTAGGATAGATCCAGAACCAGAAGAACTTCAGTCAACTACTGCTCCGACGGAGGCAACGCATTATAGATATCACACAGCTTCTTTCCTTGACCTGACACATGCAACATTTCTACATCCACGCAGTGCATGTAAGGGACATGGCTCACCATTGCCCAGGTCGCTCGACGCCGTACCCTGCACATCCTCCGCAAACACAACCGCCATGCCCCTATCACGCAACAAGTGAGTCAGTACAACCGGAAGTTAGATGTCACCGCGGCAGCCGACTGACAGATCAAGATGTACATCAGTGTGGCTGGTTGGTTTGTATGCATACCAACCAAAGCAAATACGACCAACATTCGTTACCACCACCACCATCATCATCACGGGAACCATCAACAGTCAAAACCAAACATGACAAGGACGGACTGACCAGTGAAGGAACCAGGGACCAGCATTGTCAGCGACGAATCGGATCGTCACGTTATTGGTCGGTGTACCTGAGTTCACGGTGTCGCGACGGACGGGATTGAGGTAGTCTCGCTCCACCGCTCCTGACGACATCGAATCTGTGCTGTAATAAATCAAATCATATCAGCTTCATGTGGGCGATGGATCCTGTATTTTTTTTTGAGGGGACAGAGTTGTATACGTACAGCATGTAGATGGAACGAATGCTGTGCGAAGTACAGAGAGACAGATAATGAATACCGACTCAGTCAGTCGAAAGACCCCAAGTGCATTTCGAATTTGACACATACCGACGAGGTGAGGAGCGCACCGGGGAAAGGTATTTCCACGACTGTACTGGCGGGTAACGCATATCCGAAACACTGCGGTACCAAATATCCTGGCACCTGCAGGAAAATTGGCGTCTCGGTACCCCGTTAGTGTCCGACTGGATATAGCCCCTGTCGAACTGAGCGACGACGTTCAGTTTCACGTCCGCGTTGCCGACTCCTGGTCTGCCAGACACCATCAGCCGTGCAACTCGTACTCGGCCAGTTCATCGGACAGCGTCCAGGTCCGAGTACGTCGTGCTCATACAGGTGTGGGGAGGGCTTCGATGGTCAGGAGGTCGAGTGCCATGAACGGGGCCGCTGCCGGTACGCTGGCTTCCAGTAGCGTGATCATCGGTCGATGCCGGATCGAAATCATTCCAGGACGTTCACAATTTCGATGTTCTCATCAAGATGGTACACGAGGTTGGAGGGGTTGATGTCTCGATGATGGACGCATCTTCACAAAAAATCAATCTTATGGTTTGATCCAACGTAGTGGACATGACCTACCGACCGTCGCCATGCAAGAATTCATTACCACATAGTTCAGCGATGGACGCCACACGATGGTTGTGAAAGACGAGGACGTATGGAAGCACATGAGCTCCGGAGGGCTCCAATCCAAAGACCTTCAGTGGATGGCTCTGAAAACTGTTGAGAGTACATCAGCTCGACAGTGTAAGTCTTTTTCTACAAAACGGACGTTGGCGAGACCTGGATGCGGGAGTAAACGATGCTCTGGACAAAGTCTGGCTCATGGTGACGAAGGTAGAGAAACAATACGCAAGATTCCCCGCGATTTTTGTTCCTCCTGTCCTGCACCTCAATGCAACAGCTCAACCATCGTACTCGGGGGCTGGATTCCAACATAGACCCTGACTTTGGACAGCGACCGAAATCCCACGGGACGCACCCCGAAGACCACGCAGTTGAACGACGTCGCGCTGGAACTATCGCCAAGGCGCAGGTCGCTCACTACGGTCTTGATGGCAGGGCCTCCAACGCCTTCCCCGCTACAAGCCGTGAACTCAACTGTCGCAATGGCCTCATAGTGGAGGTTTTCTGTGGGGGGAAATGTCCCGAGAGAGCGAACTCCAGATCCTCAAGCGCGTAGAGGGCATCGCAAAAGAGAAGGACGATATCAAAGGTCATATTTCCGAGCTGCTGTGCCAAGAAAAGTCCTCGGACACGTCCACTTCGTCGATTCGTGACTATCACAAACTGGAACCCAGTGGAGGACCTGTCCTCTATGTTTCTCCGCTTTCGCAAAGTGAGTCCGATCACTGACCTAGTTGGTGATGAATTCATGTACGCGTGGTGGGCGATGGTTAGATGTGAGTCGCGTCCATTATTCGATGCAGACGATGCAATGGATTCTTTGGTGCAGGTCATCACGTGCTGTGGAAGGAGGGCGTCTACCATCGGGATGTCAGCCCCATCAACCTACTGCACTATCGCGATGAGAAGGGAAATGTTGTGGGTGTCCTGAATGATTTCGACCAGGGATCAACCAGTGATCACGCTACTGGAACCGAACGTACCGGGACGGTGCCGTTGATGGCACTCGACCTCCTCACTGACGAAAGTCTTAGGGGCGAGGTCCAACACTTGTATGAACACGACGCAGAATCGTTCATCTGGGTGCTTACCTGGATATGCCTTTGCTACCACAACAGAGAGCCTCTCGAGAACGCGGAACTGGACAAATGTCTGATAGTAGACGCACTGAGGTGCGGGGAGAAAAGGTCGCACTTCTTGCTACAGTCTGGCGGCCTTCTCAAGAACGAGGATTACCCTCCTGGAAAGGGCCACGAACTTCATTTGCGGATGGCCTATAGTTACTTCAAAGCGTTGAAAGCTAGAAGGTTCGCAAGTGAGAACGATAAACCAGACCCGTGGCGTAGGGAGCCTGAGACCGTGTTCAAGAACCTTTTCATGGACCCCATCCCCGAGAAATTTCGGCCGTCAACTCTTGTAGGAATTGGTTGGGAGAAGACTTTGTAGCACCCCACCGAATCCGAGCCCGTATAACGTACCGTTCGGAGCTGTACCAAACCTTTGTGGATATGTAACGTGATATACAGCAGTCTCTGGTTCTTAGTCTATCAGTCGAACGTTCCTCTAGCTCGGGCTGTGATAGGGTGAGCCGAGCAGCCCGGTACCCAATGGCCGTGAGAGATGTACATTTCTGGTGCGTACCATTAGCTGGCATTTAGCGCTGCTTTGCCATTCACGATGTCCTCTCTCATGACACTGGACCTCGTGTCTCAGCACCCGCTGACTCGTATCCGATCGTTTCAAGCTCATGGAATGTACAAGCAATAATGATGGCTCCACATTCTTGACAGATTCGTACTAGCACAAACCAAGTAAGTACTTAATGGGTGACTTTCCGCAGGCTAAATTCCATTAGATTAAAATAAAGTGGAATAGATTTTGGCCCAATCTGGCAGGCAGCCGCGATGCCGAACTTCATCTCGGAGAGATTTCAAATTGACCTGTCAACCATACCCTCGAATAAACCTTAATCTAAAGAGGGGGTCCCACCCCCTTTCACAGATTTTGTAGCCCAGAATAAACCCGATTTGGACAACTACGCCGATGATATTTGCTTACATCATCAACCCTCTACACCGCGTGAACACGATGCACAACGCTGACCACCAATACTGCACACGCCGTTCATGTCGACGACGGCGTCAAATCATCCAATATCTCCCCACTCGACAAGGCACCCAATTTCGACCACTGTTCCACATGGTATACAAGGCGCGGCACCCAATTTTCCATTGCCAATGCATCCTTGCTCTAACATCAAGGTCCCCGCTACCGGAAATTCACGGTTCCGGTCGATTTTGACAAGCTCTCCATCGCAAGTTCACTCTTATGGTGCTTTCTTTGTTCTGTGAATGCTGTTATTGATACGTTTCCACCGTTTGCAATGGAGGACACTGCCGGATGATAAGTAGCGCTCACAATGGTCACCGTATAAATCAGCGCAGTGGAACAAGCTCGTACGTCCAACATCTAATTTCTTTCAGTACTTTCATAGATCTTCTCTTCCAGTATGCTCAATCCTAGTCAATCAACCACTACTCCCACCGAGTCAGATGGTATCAATCCCGGTCTCCGGTATGATGACGCAGGCAATGCGTACACCTACAGCGCCAATGGAACTTGGGTGCCGCACTGCGGCTTTGCGCAAGTAAGTTGCGTTGATCCTGAGCTAGGATTGTTACTCACAGTTCGAAGACAGTACCAGTTCATGGAACGACTCAAGAGTCTGCCTTGCATACGTCACAATGGTCTTTGAAGACTCCCGCTAATTTTTCAGCAGACACTTCTATCTTACAGGCAACTCCACTTGACGGGGCTCATTGTCAGATCGACCCTATTCTCATTCCACTACCGCCATCTCGTGATGACGAGCTCTCCAACCCTTGTGCCATCGCTCAAGCGCAAGGCCATTTCCCTGCGTTAAAGGTTGCCGGTTCTCGTCGCAAAGGTGGAGAACCTTCGGGCCACAAGGGAAAAGGCAAGGAGAATGTGCCACCTGGTCTTCCTCCGAAGATGCGAAAGCGTCCCCGGACTCTAGACGTCGACGATGACGATGAGCAGCCAAAGATGAAGCGTGGCCGTCCAGTTGGTGCAGGTAATTATTCAAGTGCTGATACGTCTGCATTACTCGACTGTGTCGAGGAAGAACTGCCTCTCGGACAGCGTGGTTGGCAGGCAGTCACGACTAAGTACAACCGCTGGGCGCTGAAGACGGGGCGTCCTGAGCGTAAGGTTACATCCCTTGAAACGAAATTTAAACAGGTACGTGGCCCGTAATGTGGGTTGGGGTAAAGTTGACATTATGCTAACATGGTGTTAGCTCGTCAAAACCACAAAGCCTACTGGCGATGGCATCTGTCCTCCAGAGGTTACTCGTGCCCATCACATTGATGGACTAATCAATGAACGAGCTGGAACACGTGATTTGGGTGACAGCGACTTTGACGGAGGGGTGGATAACGAGAAGGATGCTGGTCCTAGTGAGGAGGATGAAGACGATGGAGACGAGACTGTCAAACCTGCTCATCACTCTGCAGTGGCACGATCTACCCGCATGGAAGCTCCAGTGACTCGCCGTACAGTACGAGAAGCTGCGGCATCTGAACTTATGGCACGGATCTCAAATGCCTTTGATCCCTCTGTTCAGAAGGCCCGTGATGAGGAACGCACAAACCGCTCACTTGCTAACACGCAATATCTTACGCTAGCCCAACAGCTTCGTGATCCACAGGCAAGGAATGACAAGCTACATGGTCAACTCCTTGACCTCCGCAACCGCCTGTACGAGACTCAGCGTGCTTGCGATCGTGCTGAGATGAGGCTAGAAATGATGAAAATGACGTCACGCTCACGATCAGCAGGTCGTGGACGTCAACCTCGGTCTCCGAAGTGGGAAATGTACCACAACATGCCGAAGCAGAAGCGTCTTAGCTACGAGTGGTTTCCTGACGGAGGTGGCTCGATGTCTTGGCACTCAGATGATGGTGGTGAGGAGAATTCTGACGGAGTCAGGAATGTTTCTGGTAGGTTCATCAGTCAAGCCCATGAATACAACTGATATTTTATCATAGGACTGAAGAATGATAATGGAAGTCACTTCGAACATACTCCAGAACTTTGATCATGAACAAGCTGATATAGCTACTCATACTCCAAAGTTACATGATAACGAGAAACGCGATCTTTTTGTCGTTGGTCTGAAAATAACATGTTTTCGAATCCTGTCCAAATCTCGACATCTTCAGCAGTTTCCCGCCAATGCTGCATGTACACCGTATGAATCTGATTTATTCCCACCTTCAGCAGACGCATATTGTGTAAGCGCAAGCAAATCTCAATGAGATCTCCTCTTGCATCATTGTTATCTGCTTCCAAAGGGATACGAAGCCATCCAAAGGATCCCTGAATGGCTCGCATCCCCCATTCAGCAGTCTGCCGGTATGATAGCAATTCACGGTTGAATGCCATTGCTTCTGCAATCTCGTCTGCAGTTCCCATGACACGTTGTCCATCTTTTAAGGGGGCATGAATCCGACCATTGATTTCTGCTGTACCACGCGGGAATGCAGTGTCCGCAACAAGATAGTAGCCTGGGAGTGTCTTTGCCTGAAGCATTGCGTATATTGGTTGTGCAACCCGAGAGTCATGCCAACTCCCAGGGGCATTTGTTCGTGCTGCAATTATGATGCCTATAGTACGTGTTCAGTATATAGTATACTCCTCACGCCATAGCTATACCTTGGGATGAAAAAACTAGGACAGAACTTATGAAGTGCTCTGAGAGCCATCCATTGAAAGTCGCATTTTCAATTTCAGCATCATCAGATGTCTGCACAGGAAGTTTCAATCCATCAATACTCCCGAATGCGCCATGAAGTCGTGGATGTCGTTGCGTGATGAGATCCGTGAGCACATTGAAATCTTCATGGCGTGGCCATTGTATTTTGGCTTCCGGAATATCTTTGAGGGTGGATAGGAGGATTTCAAGACCAAATGTAATGTAACGAGACACTGTAGATGGAATGATGGCGAAAATTTGTTGTAGGCTGATCTCGCGCATAGTCGAGTTGAGGTAATGAAGCACGAGACCAAGTGCACCAGCTGCATCCAAACTTCGTCGACCAGGCCGTGGATCGCCAGCGATGTTGGTATCAGTGCGGGGGATAGGTGTTAGATACCACTTTTCTGCAAACCCAGCAGCTAGTAGGTATCTGAATGTTTGTACATCAAATCCCATTGTCGTGATGAAGGCACGGTCACTTTGACTTTCATACAGTGCTTGCCACGGAGTCTCAGCACGAGGATTTGGGAGCAGCTGGGGACGACATAGATAGATGCGGTGTTGATTTCGAGTTGCAATGCGATTCTGGCTTCCGATTTCGATGCCAACAACAACAGTAGCAGCCAACAGCGCTGCATTATATTCATTGTCCTCCAATAGGTCTTCTTCTTCACCGTCAGTGGCAGAGATTGAGCGTTCAATGTCGTCGTCTGGTCCCATCAACGCAGAATAGTTTATTCTTAGGGCCTACGGTTTATTCCAGTGAATAAACCAAAGGATTATTTCGTATTTCAAATTGTTTTCAAACTCAGATTTATTATATTCTACTAGGATTTAGCCTGCGGAAAGTCACCCAATACCCAACGAATAACAAGCGACGATTTGTTCGCTTTCACCATGGTGCGTCGGGAGAACAGCTGTCAAATTGAATTGACCTCCATCGTGAGACGATAGGCTTATTTCGAGGGTTCGCAGTGCCAACGCATCAGCCTCAGCAGCGAGGTTCTGATGTTTTGGGACGTTTTCCCTGGTACTGCTGCCAATGCATGTGGATCGCTGGCATGCGTGTCTTATAGGACCCGGTTTCTTGCTCGTGTTCATCCAGCAAAAGAAAGGCCGAGTCCCTCATCATATGGACGTTGGATCTTCCCCAACTTCTATTTATGTGTCGTAACATCATTCCTCTATAAAAACCACATGTGAAACTTACAGCCCACCCACCAACGTTTGTTACTTGCACACTGGATCTCGCGTGCCTCAATTATGTTCGCTGTTCTCGCTGTTGCATTGCTCGGTAACGTCGTCGCCAGCGCCTCTCCTACACTTACCGCCAGGCAGAGTATCACGTCTCTGACAACGCCACAAATCGACTCGTATAACCCCTACACGTACTATGCGAGCGCTGGGTACTGTACGCCCGCCCAGACCCTTGCATGGGATTGTGGAGGTACGGTCACGTCTGATTCATCGACGCGATGTAGTGTCTAAACTGGTGGATGACCGTCATTCCTTCATAGCGAACTGCCAGGCCAACGCTGCGTTTGAGCCGGTCGCATCGGGTGGTGACGGGGCTGTTGTTCAGTATTGTAAGGGCGTGCGTTTTCTTTCCAAGGGTTGAAATGCTTACGACGAAACGTAAGGGTTTGTTGGATATGACCCGAACCTCGATACGGTCATTGTCTCGCATCAGGGAACCAATCCGTCCGCGATGTGAGATCTGTTCTTACGCTTGGATATATAATCCACGCGACTGTCCTTCTCACATTGATGTTGCTTCGATGCTTGTTAACCTCCCCAGCCTGCCCCTCGTCACGGACGCAGACTTTTTCCTAACCAGTCTGGATCCGAATTTGTTCCCAGGGATCAGCTCGAGCATCGAAGTTCACAATGGCTTCAGGGATGAACAGGCATCGTACGTCCGTTTGTCACGAATTACTAGATAACCAAGCTTATCCAATAAAGCACGGCTACGGATGTCCTTTCAGCTGTTCAAACTACCATGTCCAAGTACAGCACCACGTCGGTGACGATGGTCGGTCACTCGCTCGGTAAGTCTCAAAGCCCAAGGTGGAGGTATCACAGTGCACATACCAATTATTCGTTTTGATCACCTTTTTTTCGGCATCCAGGAGCTGCAATTACACTTCTTGATTCGGTCTACCTTCCCCTCTGGTTAGCCGCCGGAACAAGTTTCAAGACCGTCGGGTATGGCCTTCCTCGCGTAGGAAACCAAGCGTTCGCAGACTACGTCGACGCCAACCTTCACCTCACCCACATAAACAACAAGGAAGATCCTATACCCATCTGTCCTGGTATGTTCATGGGTTTTGTACACCCCGCTGGTGAGATACACATCGAGGATTCGGGCGAGTGGGCAGCGTGTCCTGGTAAGCCATTTCATACCAATATCTCCACACCACAAGTCCAATCTAGAAATTAACGCGGTAACTCAAGGTCAAGATAACCCAAGCACGCAGTGCATTGTTGGTGACGTCCCTAATATCTTTGAATCCAACGAGTCGGACCACGATGGGCCATATAACGGTATCGAGATGGGATGCTGAACGGACAAGCATGGGGATTAATTTGTTGGTTCGTAAACCTATTGTGTAACGGCTGCCGTTCCTTTTGGGTCGTGTTAGGGTTACTAACGCTGTATGTTGCGGTCTCCTGTGGATAATTAGGTATGTCGTCCATTGATCCATGATATGGCTTGAACGCCATTGAACATCCTGTGTGATCCCACATGTCTTCTTACGCCGTTCATCAATGAGTCTCCTAGAAGGACTGGAATTACCATCTGTTTGACTGTCAGTTGCGTTGGATGGTGACGTTTGAAAGACTGAACCTGAGCAGACGTCGCCTGTGTTCAATTCTGACATTTTAATATCATTCGTGCGGGTGAAGTTTCAAAATTTCACTTGCCACTGGCAGTGACGACTCCGCAATTGCTCTCAAGTCAGACTAGGGGTGTCACCTAGGGACCGTGATTGAACTGTGCTGGCAACATCCAACCAGACCTTTTCTGTTATCCTCGTCGACACTGGTGTTGTACCATCGATCTTTACTCGAGCGCTTTGAGCGCCATAGACGCCGTACTGCGCATAGACGCTCGTAGACCAGCCGTGGGCAAAGTGTCTAAACTTCAACTACGCAGGGCTAATAACATCAACACCACCGCATCCACATACGTGTCCCAACGCCCCCGTCCAGAATGGCCATTTGCCATAGGACTACTGCCTTCCTATGGGCAACACTATCTTTTCTACTCTTTATTGGCTTTGCGAAGGCACAGGACCCAGAACTGAGCGTCTCATATTTTGAGAACTTGCCGGCGCGACTCTTCTTCTTCGAGGACACCACAGTAAGTTGGATACGTAGGGACTTACTATCGAAATGCTCATGGGTCTTGTGTAGAGTGTTGTATATCACGACATCGTCGAGGGCGACGTTTACGTTTCTCAGGATGAGGGCAAGAACTGGGATAGGGCGACTGACATACCTCGAGGCGCAGCTATGATGGTGATAGAGCATCCAATCGACAACCGCTACGTGAGTGAATCCGCGTTCAGTTCACGTTAAGTATCACATATGTGATTCATTCAGGCGTTCGTCTTGACTTCGGGCACCACGCATTACCGCACCGAGGACAGAGGGCGGACTTGGCGCCAGTTCGAAGTACCGGCGCGTCCCAGCTATACTCCAATGCCCCTGTCCTTCCACTCGGATCCGGCAAAGTGGGGCTACATTCTTTACCAAGGAACCATCTGTGAGCCGTGGGGCTGGGGGGAAATATGCAGTGACATCGTATGTATACTACCGTGTTGACATCTACACGGGCCACTCATCTCTATCAGACATATTACACCACCGACGCATTTTCCAGCACTCCCAGAGAACTCCTCAGGGAGACGTCACGGTGCCAATTCGCTCACAGCAGCAAAGACTTCAAGCACGACGCGCCCTCCGATCTCATCTATTGCGTCGGCTATGATTCTTCGAGCACCGGCACTTCGCATTCTATTTCGTCTTCACGTCTCTTCTCGAGTAGCGATTTCTTCCAGTCGACGACGCTGGAAGACCTTGGAATAGGCAAGAGCGCCAAGGGTGTCGTAGCGTTTGCGATCGTGTCCAAGTTCGCTGTTGTGGCGCTCAAGGATCTGACGCCCGGAAGCGACGGTGACATGCTATTGTACGTGACAGTGGATACCAACGAATGGGCCAAGGCGCAGTTCCCGCACGCGTCGCAAGCTAGGCTACGGGAGAACGCTTATACTGTCGTGGAGTCAACGGTACATTCACTCGCAGTGGACGTCATGCTCCAAGACCAGAGTACTATCGGAACTCTGTTCGTCAGCAACTCGAACGGGACGTACTTTGTTGAGAGCCTCAAGGATACGAACCGGAATATGGCGGGTTATGTGGACTACGAGAACGTGTATGGGATTGAGGGTGTCGGGATTGCAAATGTGGTTGCTAATGCACAGGATGTGGAGAGGAAGAATATGCCGAAGAAGCTGCGATCTATGATTACTTTTGATGATGGTGCGTTATTGGTCATGTGTTTCATCAATGATTGATCGTGTTCCTCAGGGAGTTCTTGGACACCACTACGTGCGCCTTCAAGGGACAACGAAGGGAACCGCGTATCATGCGACACCTCTGACCTCGAGCAATGTTCACTACACCTCCACTCCGTAACGGACCCACACAATCTTGGGCGCATTTTTTCTTCTCCTGCACCTGGCCTCGTGATGGGCGTTGGCTCGATTGGGAAGCACCTAGCGCCGTACGAAGAGTGCGACACTTTCTTGAGTACAGATGCGGGTCTGTCGTGGGACGTGGTGAAGAATGACGCGCATATGTACGAATTCGGAGACTCGGGGAGTATCATTGTCGTCGCCAATGACGAAGAAATGGTTGACTCTGTCAGCTATTCCACAGATTTCGGGAAGACCTGGTACGTCCCATCCGTTTATTGAGAGTTTGCTCCACCCAATGAATCCACAAGGAAATCGTTTAACCTTGGCATGAAAGTCCGCGCTAGGGCACTTACGACAGTTTCCGACTCTACCTCGCAAAAGTTCATCCTTCTTGCCCAAATCTCGCGCCAGGACCAAAAGAACAATCAGGGTCGGTATACAGTTATCTACCTCGACTTTGCGCCTACACGGTCGCGGAAATGCGGAGATAGTGACTTTGAGCAGTGGTATGCGCGTGCGCGACCAGACAAAGAGTGCCTGATGGGGGTCAAGGTGAGTGTTGCATTCAGGCTGGACGGCAAGAAGGGATGAATGCGCGTGCTCACAACATGAACGTTTAGCAATGGTACAAACGACGCAAGGCAGACGCTAACTGTTATGTTGGCGACAAATTCCACGATCCCATCGTCAACGAAGAAAAATGTCCATGCGAGGATCACGACTTCGAGTGGCAAGTATCTAGTTTCCATTTCCACCTATGTCGTTTGTGCTGATTTCTCGCTATTGTTGCGACAGCGATTACAATTTTGTGCGAAGTGGTGATAAGTGTGTTCCGTCTGGCCTCGAACGCATACCGAGCACGATGTGTACGTCTGGTCGACCGGATGAAACGTACATGGGATCGTCAGGGTATAGATTGATTGCCGGAAACCAGTGTGATAGGAGTAGGGGTATAAAGAAGGATGAACCAACATCGAAACCATGCTCACAAGGTTTGTGCTTTTCCTTGGCGCTGCGACTCCAGATATGAAGTTGATGCTCTGTCGCAGCTCAACCTGCCGAAGGGGAAATCACTAACCAAGTCGTAAGAGTACTCGTGACAATTAACGCGCTGTGACTCACGTTTCGACATTTTAGCATGAATTTGGTGCCGAAGTCATCCAGCACCAGTTCTTCAAGGATTCATCCGTGAGGGATCCCTTTGCTTCTTTTCCACTCGATTTTGAGATCTCGACGACGCCTTGTTTAGACCATTCTAGTACGCCTGGCCGATAATTCGATCTGGCAGTCCAGCAACGAAGGTTTCACCTGGGAGCAAAAGTTCCCTGACCAACGCTTCCTCGCTTTCTACATCCACTCTCACACACCCGACCGGGCCTATCTCATCACCGACAGTCCCAAGTTCTACTATACGACAGACGGTGGTCGGTTTTGGCACCAACAAACTGCGCCCTCGCCTCCCAATACCTTCCATGCGGCGGTGCTCCGATTCCAGCCACGCTCGGACTACCTCATCTGGGTCGGTAACGTCGGTTGTGAAGGTACTGCGGAGAACTGCCATGCGCAGGCCCAATATTCGACAGATAACGGACGACGCTGGTACTTTATCGAAGATTACGTCGTCAATTGTGACTGGGCACGCGACGACGAGCTACTGATCGATTCGACGCAGATTCTGTGTGAGTCGTACCTGAACAAACAGGGCTCTCAGCGGATGTTCGGAAAGGAGAATGCACTGCAGCTGATCTCGGGAAGGGACTATTTCGAGAGAAAGACGAAACTCTTTGAACATGTCGTCGGGTTTACAAAGTTTTCCGAGTTTTTGATTGTTGCGGAGGTGAGTGTGTGGCTTCAACCTTGCCTGTTAGAGTGTTCATCATGTGTGGGGTTAGTACCTGCCAACGAGAAATGTGCTCGACCTTCAAGTATCGCTGGATGGTCGCAATTTTGCAACTGGAAAATTCCCGCCAGGGATGCATCCCGACACACATGTAAGGCTGCGTTCGCTAGTGCTTCGTGCTCCGCTGAAATCATAACAACAGGCATACACCGTGCTCGAATCCAGTACCATGGCGATCTTCCTACATATGACTATGACGGACTGGCCGAGCCCGCCTTGGGGTAACATCCTCAAGTCCAACTCCAACGGAACGTACTTTGGCCTGTCCATCGAAAACGTGAACCGCAACGAGTATGGATACGTCGACTTTGAAAAGTTCGTCGGTCTGGAAGGTATCGCGATGGTCAATGTCGTAGCTAACCCAGCGGAGGCTGCTCTCACGGGAAGAAAGGTTCTCCAGACTCGTATCACCCACAATGATGGTGAGAATCATTCCCCGTGGCTTTTCTTCTCGACTAAGCTTGCGGCTTTGATTGAAGGTGGTTCGTGGAAACCATTGACTCCACCTCAAGTTGACTCGCTGGGTCAGCCTTATACTTGTTCGAGCACGGTATTTGAATTCCCTCGGTATCCGAATGCGCTCATAACTTTTTCCACACAGAGCTGTGCCCTGCATGTGCACGGGTATACCGAACGCATCGATGCCCGTGCGACGTATAGTAGCCCCTCCGTAGTCGGGGTCGTCATGGCGGTAGGCAATGTGGGCGAGGTCTTGGCACCGTACACTCAGAGCGATACATTCCTGTCGCGCGATGGTGGCTTCACGTGGCAAGAAGTCCACAAGGACGCGCACCTCTGGGAATTCGGCGACTCTGGTTCCATCATCCTGCTCGTCAATGACGAAGAGCCGACCGATCACGTGCTATTCACGACGGACGAAGGCCTGACGTGGCGAGAGTATCAGTTCAGCAAGCAGAAGCTGCGGATCAAGTCGATCATTACGGTTCCGGAAGACACGAGCAGGAAGTTTATGCTTCTTGGTCATGTGCCGCAGTCGTCGGCTTCGGTCATAGTGCATCTTGACTTTACGTCGTTGACGCGAAGACAGTGTAAGTTGAATTGATTTCTGTCCTATAAAGATGGACCTGAATACTGGTCATTAGGCATTCTCAATATCGAGAACCCTGCGCATGATGACTTTGAGTTGTGGAGTCCAAGCGAGGAAAGACAAGAAGTGTGTCTGTTTGGTCGACAAGTGAGTAACGGGGACTTGTTCACGTTCTGGTTAATATTTATCGTGTCCACGCTAGACCCTTTACCATCGCAGAAAACGCGACGCAAACTGTGTCGTCGGCAATCAACCCAAAGTCGAAGAGAAGCTCATCCGTAACTGCGCTTGTACCTTGGACGACTTTGAGTGGTGAGTCTGATGATTATCTGTCCTTGTATCAACGCGAATGTGATTCCATGCTCGCAGTGAATTTAACTACGTGAAAAATGTCGACGGTGAATGTGTACTAGTCCAAGGAACATCACCATTAGCTAGCGACAATTCATGTCGCGGCGACGACGACTACTGGTACGACCGTACTGCCTATCGCAAAGTTCTATACTCGAGCTGCGAGGGCGGCATCAGACCCGATCGAGGAGCGCAACACCTTTGCCCGGGTCTAAAGGGACACAGTGCCCTGTTCTGGCTTATGGTCTTGTTGTTCCCGTTCGCCATCACGGCCCTCGTTGCATGGTGGTGGTATAAAAAGAGCGGCCTTGCGAGAGGGTAAGTCGTTCAGTTCATATGACACCTTTTTGCTTTACTGACATGCACGTGTGCAGTACAATTCGCCTCCCAGGTGGTGACTATGGTACGGGATACAGGAGTTTTGAACAAGGCTCGGGCGTGCTCGATACCTTGGCTTCTGTACCGTGGTTCCTCATAGGACTAGCAGGTATCGCGTACGAATACGTCTCTTCGAGCGTCGAGTCAATGATATTGGGCTTCCGAACGCGGCGCGGGTACAGGAACGTGCCCGTCGATGAAGACGCTCAAATCCTACGATTTGAGGATGAGGAATGAGGGCCAAGAGGAGAGAAGGATATATACTTTAGCGCAATGCACGATCCATGCACCGGTACGTATAGTGTACTGTTTGGAGGGAATAATTCTGTAGATACGTCATCCGTTTCATTTGTTTTCGCTCCATGTATTCTCAAACTATGAAACAACACGTTGGACGCAGCGTGTGCAAACTTTCGAATGAACTGGTGGGCAGGCAGGGAGCTGCCCGGAAACCATGGTATCTTGGGGTGACGCGAGCGCTTTGTTTTGCGTAGGCGGTGAAAAATGGAAGGGGCGTGTGTTTTACGACCGACGCGTTCATCGCATGTATATGCTTTGATCAAGTCCGACGTACCATCAAGCAATCCAAGGACGAGTGAACTCGCAACGTTCGAAGTAGCTGGACGAAAATTCTCTTGAACACTGACTCAGGCTTCTCGACCTCCAGACCTTGGCTGTCAATCATTTTTGGCCATTCGTTCGGCCCGTGCGTGAAGCAAAGCCTTCGGGCAGCTTTGGGCGATCGGCAAATTATGTTCATGGCCCTACCCAGAAGGGAGTTGTTCGTTCTTGAGGAGGGACGATCGTACATACGATTGGAAGGGCTGGTGCCCTGATCTTTTCCAAAGCGCGAGGTGGCCTCCACAGAAGAGCGTACCGTCCGATCAGTGAAATAATTCACATTTGCCGTTGTCCGCCAAGCATACAAAAATTCCGTCGCCGAAAAGTTTCAGTAACAGATGTCAGTTTGCTCACGATGATAACATCGGCTCCGTACCAAAATCAGCGTAGTGGACGTACCAAAGATCTTTTGATAGGAAACCATTCCCGGGACAGGTCTAACCTCGTGATTCATCTGCAGGATTGAACGTAAGCCGAGATCAAAAGCAGAAAGAAGCCTGCTAACTCGGAAGTTCCTGGGAAGGAAGGTGCACATCGAAGCTTCCATGTGCACGGGGGTGTGTTTGCCTGCAGGCCATTGGCTGTACAACACAGCATCCTTCCCCAGCTGACTGACAGCGAATGTATGTGGACCAACAAATGAACTGCCTCCTCCAAGGGGTATATTTCCACTGGAAAGAGGACCATTTCAGCGTAGCTCAACCGCCTTTCCTCGAGTCATGTATAACGCACACCGAGCTCGAATGTACCTGCGCAACCCAAAGGTGAGAAGGACACCTAGCTGTCCTACGTAGATGGATGCAAGACCTCCTTGTAGTCGTTTGCCCATAACCACTATTCGACGGCAGCTTCACCAAAAGCTGCTAACTTGAAGAGCGCCGCCAGCCGTGGTAGAACCGAATCAGTCCCTCCAGTCCTGTGTGCGCATAGGGCACGCGTTGTTGCGGTACGTATGGACCGGCTTGCGAACTTGGGAGAACTTGACAAAGGCTTTGTAGAGGGACGGTGCGCTCGGTCGCCGATTTGCTGCATTCGTTGACAACGCGTTCGGTGCTATGTTTGGAGTTCTTCGGTATGCAAGGGCCCAGTAGACCAGTGGTGGATGTCTAGTGCTGAAGCAGAGCTGGAGAGGGATCAATGGATTTGGTGTATACAGTCAACTTGTTGTACGTATGGCATGAGGGCTCTCACGGTAGCTGTAAGTCATAATTGTACAACAAGGAACAAATTTCCGACCAACGATTCTTCTTTCTACCATCATCACGCACAGTTTCAATTTCTACTACAAGACGGTGGTTCTGGCACGAACGAATTGCGCCCTCGCCTCCCAGTACCTTCCATGCTGCGATATTTCGATTATTTTGATTCCAGCCACGCTCAGACTACCTCATCTGGACGGGTGTGAAGGTTAAGCAAAGAACTGTCCTACGCAGGCTCGATATTCGAGAGATAATGGACGACGCTGGAACTTTATTGAAGACTGTGTCGTGAAGGACGACAGGTGGCCAACGAGAAATGCACTCGACTTTTTAAGTGTCGCTGGATGATGCGGCGTGGAGTCTAGCCATTCCGAACCACGAAATTAACGCATGGCTGTTACTTCGCCAGATATCCATCTTCTTCGTAAGCCCTACTCTCCCCCGCTTCCTAGCCTGGAGAGCTTCATCGTTCATCTGATCACCAAATCAAACGTGCAGGTGCCCACTTTGCTTACTATGCTAACTTGTCTACACCGCCTGCGTTTGAAGCTCCCAGCGATGGCCAAGGGTTCGTCGTCCACATTCCTGTCTACTGTTTCCGATGCCCCCCACAACATTCCACTGAGCAGGCGACGCACCGGACCTAGCAGCCTGCAGCTGGAGAGTCTCAGATGCAGGCGCGAAGGCTGGAAATCCCGGCCCGGGCTCGCTGACCAAAACACCTGAGTCGAGATACAGGTCGTTCTGGTCCACGTCATCTGGCTCCACAATCTATGCACACTCGTCCTTCAATTCCTCCATTTGTGGCTTCGACCATTTGAACTCTACAAAAGTGCGGACGTTGCGCCATGAGAGCCCAGGTTTCTCTTTGGAAGATTGGCTCGATGCAGCTGTGATGGCTGTATCATTTGTGCATGCCTGTGACACAAGGACAACGCCCGGTTTTCGCTTTGACTCTCCATCCTGGTCGTTGACACGGAACTCAACCTCATGGTCAGATCTGACATCGTCAAAAGGCCGAAGGCAGCGCAGCGCAGCGTTCGTTGCACTAACGAAGGGAACGTACAAGCCCAGTGATCTGGCCTCAGATTGCTTCCGATTGCTACAGCTGCGCAAAACAATGAGAATTTGTCAGAGAAAGACGCGGAAGCCATACTATTGCTCGAGTTCGCTTTTGATAGTTTCTGCGCCTGCGACTGTATTTCCACGGTTGCAGATACTAGAAAGGACTTTGTCGAGAAGAACCGGTAGTTCCTCACTTCCGCAGGCTGCGAGAAACTCGTTCAACATGATGTCGAACGAAACTCGCTTGAAATTTTCGACGTCGCGTCTGATCCATGGGTGGATATCATCCACACTTTTCATGATAATGCATTGACATGGATGAATTCGAAGTGAAAACTGGACATAGGGACTCCATCCGCTATTGATCGACCACTCCTGACGGAAACAATCCTTACATAAGCAACCAGAACAACCTATTGCAATCACGAAACACTTGCTAGGTCTGATCATGTCGCTGTCCAGTCTAGTTCGTCGCAGTCGCATCGACCCATTCGAGTCCCCCACACGAACCGGCCATACGTGATCTATCTGACGACGAAATTGCCAGTGGTGGAAGTACGAGACAACTAACAACGTGAAAGAGGGGGCGAGAACATTGGCTAGCAACGTTGCGGACACGTCGGGGACCCAGCCAGCTGGGGCTGCCACGAGCGAGGCGGCTGGGCGGGCGCAGCGTGGCGGTGGACGCGGCCCTCTATCGATGCAACGTCCTACACCCTACGCTGCACCTGCTCCTTCACGTCCGGAGGGGGGAATGGGCGTCGTCCTCGCCACGCCGTGTCACAGACGCACACAAGAGTCAATTGTGGGCCGGTTAACCGACCGGTGCATCGAGCGAACTCCATTGGCATGGCGCGGTATCTTGTAACCCACACCGTGAAAGCAGCACGACATGACAGGTGCCAGGGACCCAGCTGGACCACAGTCAGGCGGAGAGTATCCCAGACTGTCAGACCAGACGTTCTTGCAAACGAGCCGCCAGAAACGTCTGCCTGCACTAGCAGCTGTGCATTTCTTTCCAGCCTCGGTGCAGCGAGCGAGGTAGGTCGCTTGTTCAAGTGGTGTGTTTTAAACACAACAGGCTGGGTACCTTGTCTAGTCCAACACTTGGTTCAACTTCTCCTCGCAAACGAGTCTCATACATATATTCTCAAGTCTCCGAATCTCGATCGAAACGAACAGAAGTGAAGGCTCCATCTCGTCAACTTCAGCGTCAACGACGACCCATATTTGATCACGCAAAATCATTAGGGTGTGGACCTTGTTCTTATGTTCCAGGCGATGGGTTCGCACTCTTCATTCCATCGAACCAAGCTCAAGTTACCGAAGAATAGAAGACTCGCCTCACATGGCCAGGCGTCCGCACCCCAGCAAAGTTCGGATTATTAAATCGACAAACGGCTGGACCGCGGTATACATACGAAACGCGAAACACAGCTATACGAACGGTCTGGACATATCCATGGCGCACGACGTTGATTCAGCAACGTCGCGGTATGTTCGGAACACTACTGGATTTCGCCCGCGTTTAGTTATTGTCGTTTCACAATTTGGCATCTATCGCTCAAGGTTACGGTAAATGAAATGTCGCATGTGTGGGCGACCGGTCGAGCCCATGCGATCGGGCCCTTTCAGAAATGCAGCTTGATCATCTTACGCCATGGAAGAGCGGCGTCCACTTGTCATCGGGGACCATCAGTCCATCTGACTTGACGTACTATCGTACGTGATCACGCTAACGGGAAACCGGCCCCCGGAACAGCCCTTGGGGGTCAAGTACAGCATGATACCCTCATCATCTCGCGGGTCATATCAAGAAAGCAGACTTTCACGGAGTATGTAGATACTCTAACAAGACGGCACCGAGTCCAAACCAATACCAAGAAGTAATTAACTTTACATCGTGTATACAAAATTTTGAATGAATACCTATAACAAACAACACGAGGCAGGAAGAGGGGGCCACAGGATAAAATGAAGGCTAATAGAACTTCAGATCCAATTAAGAAGAGACCAGTCCGTGCCTGATACTGCCAGTATTGCGCAATTAAGTAGCGGTGAGCTTTTAAAGTCCCAAAACATCCGGGTTACTGTTCGGACGGAGGCAAGGCATCGTATATGTTACAGAGCTGCTTCCATTGACCTGTTAAAAGATGAGATTGAGCCTCGAATTCTCTCGGAAAAAGGAGTATTTACTGGTGACAGGGTCACTCGCAGCGGTATCCGCAGGGTCTTCGGCAAAGACAACAGCCATTCCACTGTTGAAACATACACACCATGAGCCAGCTTATACACCAGATCTGCCAGGGAACTCACAGGTCAAGATGGACGTCAATGTGACTGGCATCAAAAATGGTTCGACAAGCACGGCAAGATCAGAACAGACGCTACCCAACCACCACCACAGGCACAGGAGCACTCACCAATGAAGGAACCAAGGACCAGCATTGTCCGTCGCGAACCGGATTGTGACATTATCGGTCGGAGTGCCCGATCGCACAGTATCACGACGAACGGGATTGACATAGTTGTACTGCGTGCTTCCTGCGCTTCTGACGACGTCGAAAGCGTGCTGGTGTAGAAAACTGGGGTAAGCGTCCAAGCTAGCACGCATATGGACACGAGTCTACGCACCCCATGTAAATGGAAAGAATGCTATGCGATAACGATCAGTTCGCAGCGCCTAAAGGAAGGGCACACCCCAAATGATGACAACGTACCGATGAAGCGAGCAACGCTCCAGGAAAAGACACCTCGATACTCTTGTTGGGCGGTAACGTGTATATGGACCCCTGTGGTACCAACTGTGCAGTGGTCAAAGCGCCACTTAAGATCTGTAGCAAAATCGGCGTCTCCGGGGACGTATACGACACGTTATTAATGTTCCACTGAACAGCGGTCGCGTTGAACTGGGCGACAAGGTTAAGGTTCACGTCTGCATCGCCCACTCCAGGTACCCCAGGTACCGTCGTGTTCACACCGTGCAAGTTGTACTCCTGCAGTTCATTCACAAGCGTCCAATTTCGAGTAGGCGGATCCGCAACCGGTGCGCCGGAATACCTCAGGATAGCAGAATTGAGACCATTGTCGAAACTTGTCGTCGCTTCGGAGAGGTTGCCACGGATCCAGTAGTTGTCGACGGGTTGGTTTGCTTCAAGAACGAAAGAGTACCGTTGGGCTGTGCCGATCACAATGGAGTCGACCACCAAAGGCTGCGTCGGCTCTCCATCGGCTTCGATGATCGTCAATACGTGGTTGTCGATGGAGAACACGTAATCCGTGACACAGGCAATGTTTAAGAGCCGGAAGCGGTATCGTTTCCCTTGCACTACATTAATGACCGCTAAGGGACTAGGTGGACCCCCTGAGTAACGACCAAGACCGTTGACTAAAAGAGAGTCCGGAAGATTGGTTGCGATTTGAAAGGCATTGATGTGATACCTGCCATGCAAATTTAAATTCAGACTCCGTCTCGAGAGGGGTAAGAAGTGCGCGCCCACCAGTCACTGATAGTGATAATCGTTGACGCTGTGAACATCGCAAGTCACTCAGGGGGAAACGGAAACAAAAACAATACTTACCATTGTCAACGTCATACATACTCTTGTAAGGATCGTTTGGATCGTATATGATGAGAGGACCACGCAGACCCTCACAGAGCTGGCGACGGAAGTGCGAATGGTACCAGAACGTTCCAGCCTGGTTGCCTGTGGAAAATTGATACGTGAAGGACTGTCCGGGGGCAATTGGGCATTGCGTCACGAACGCTGCCCCATCCATGGCGTTATTATGGTACTGCCTGATACCATGCCAATGCTTCGAAATGTCTGTCAATACGTTCCCGCCTGCAGCATATCAACGAGATGACTGACAACGGAAGTACTCCTATTCATCGACTCGTCCGTCAGTTGGTTCTGAACTTTGACTTGGATAGTGTCGCCCTAATCACTGGCACATCACGAAGGAAGTCCAACATAACGAACGTTGGATGTACCTTGTTAGCGGTGATGACCGTCCCAGGTGTAATTCCATTGACGACGATCGCGCTGGACAGGAGGAGTTCAGCGTACTCTGCATCAAGCCTAAAGCTTTGACTTACCTTCTATTGAAGCCGTCGGGAGCGATGATGGCATCTGTGAGGGTGAGTGTGTTGACAACAGTCTTGGCGAAAACACCCGCAGTGAATAAGAGTGCAGCGTTCCAGGACCACATGGTAAGGTGGTCAGCGAGAGGACTCCGTTGGTAGCTGAAATTTTGCTGCGTTCAGGATGGGGGGTGCTCCGTCAACTGTACCATTTTATGTATCTGCAAGGCCATACCAAGCCACGCTGTGCAATCGCGATGCGTCGCTTCCCTAACGCGGCAAGTGGGCGGAAACGTGATGGAGGGTGACTTGGTCTATTAGAATCACAGTTGCAGTACGGTCACCAAGGTGAGAATCAGGAACATGTCAAGTAGGTTTTCCAGCCGAAGAGCAAATGGTGCTCTGTAAGGAATGGCGCTGAAGATGAATTTGTAAACGACCTTTGACGTCGCCTATTGTCAGTTTCGCTGAGCCGTCCCTGGAAGAGGTCAAGGGGGGAAGAGTTTGATGGTCACAATAGAGCGCCGACGAGAGGGGTACCACTGAACATCGTAGGCTGATCGGGAACGTAAGCTTCAGTGACGGCTTGCAACGACACCCGTGAGTCCCTTAACAAGATAGATGTAAACGCAAGAAGGCATCCCAGGTTCCACCCGTTTTGCGGTACAGCACCAACTAACCGACTTGCCTAACCATCATTGTGGCCGCATTGCCATGTCAGCCTATATGGACACATTGTTCGGCAGAGGCCCTTTCCGCCGGCGAAGATCCCCGGATCCAAGTCGAATGCTGTAGACTGCCGGGTTGACTAGCCCGTTTACGACTTCTGTTTACGCCGCAGCTACTTCGGAAAGCCAGCTATTTCGAGAGTCTGGGTGAAGCGGAGCGTCCCGCACCATAGCCGCAGCCCTGGATGCGGTAGAAGGGGCGTCACGAACGTTTTGGAATTTCGCGTACGTACCACCCACCAGTGAGTGCCTCCATATGCAGCAGCAATAAGAGGTGCGGCGTACGACACAGGAGGCTGGACGACAGCATATGTAAGGCAAGGACTGATAATCACTCATGATACAGCCGTTTTCGACAGATCTCTCATAGATATGAAATACGCACGGCTGAAGGAACCAAGACTTGCACTGCCTGCCCTAGAATGATGCGCAGACGGCGTTACACCCATCCCTCAAAGTGCCGCACCAACCGGGAGCGATGGACCCCTCCGGTCCAGTGGCATCTAAGCCTGTAGGGTGAAAGAAATGGAACTAGCACGAAAGTCCTCGGCTACAATCAGTCACATCAAACGCGCGCAAACCATCTGAGCTACTGCGTTCGAATCCTTTACGATGTAAAGATTGGTCTTTTTGACAATGATGATCGGAACTGTATGCAGCCGGAGTATTTGTGAGGGACTGATGTCCCCGGCCCTTACGGATAAGGATCAAATGGCTGTATGCTAAGCAGTAAGTCGGAGTCAACGAAAGGACGTGTACCTATGCTTACTTGACATGGCAGCTCTAGCGTCTACCGGGAAGACAGCTCGATGACCCTGTCGATAAGTCGAACGTTCTGTACCTTGAGATGGGAGGAGTGCGCGACGGCGAGCACTTAAGTGCGATGCAGCGGACTCGCCCTTGACTCGCCCACGACGGTCAGCCAACCCGCTATTTGTTGATGCAATCTCTGGGTCTTCTGTTCGAAAAGATGGTCTAAGCAGATGCTGAGGCGTTATATGTTCGAAGGAGGTTTGTGGGCGACCTTGACGCTGGTCGCTCCAGGTGAGCCACAGCGCTCAGCCACACGCGCTGGAATCGGTCGTCGAAAGCAGGTTCAGGATAGCAAAATTTCTTAATTCACATGCAACCAATTAATTTACGTCCAGGATAAGTCCACAGCATCTGGGTACGCCGCCATCACCAGCAGCTAGTAATATGAAAAGAACGGAAGTAGTTGTGAGTAGTTCCTGATGCCTTGATGCGGCACGGTGAGCAGCCCTGACAAGTTGAATGATCATACTTTTTCGGGTTTTACAGGGCGAACTTGGGCGGGGCACAGAGTAGCTAATCATGTTCATGGAGGATAAGTTTTTGCACGTACATTTCCGAGGGTAGAATCTAGTGGCTCCTGGAGCAGAGTAATGACTGCTTGGAATGTCGTTCAGATGTTTAGACTGTAAATTAGTTAGTGCAAGACAGTCGGGAAGCTATTTGACACTGATGATCGATGGTCGTGCCGGAAATGCCTCAGAAGACGGGCACCATAAATTCGCTGGTGTCTCAAACGGCCAATGCAGCCCTCATCCGACGAGGTCAGGAATCTCAGCCTTTGCATGAAAATGCGACTTTCGCGCTGCAAATCCCGTGAGTGCCTTTACGATAGAACTAGGAGAAGCACTGATGGTAGACAAATCGATGAGGCCAGGTACTGCATGCACTCTTGCTTCAAAGATGCTGGTGTCGGTGACGGTGGGCAGTGGTGAGTCGTCGTCCCTCTCTGCGGTTGTTTCGCTTTATGATGAACACTTCACATTTCTTCCTTCTTTGAAACCAGATTCCTGGCATCACTTGAATCAATTCTTTGCCGTACACCAGTGACTCACGCACGTTGTATGCACGCCCTCGTCCTTGGATCTTTGCGGCGATACGGCAAGAAAAGTGGTCCTTGCACTTGAAGTCGGTAGAAGAAGCCTTGGTTGGCTTGACGGAAATTAAGGCTAGCTATTACTGCCTTCTCTCTCTTGCAAGCATGATCTACTCGATCCCTAGCTCTCTTGTCTGCTTTTCATTTATCCTCATTATCGTATTGATGTACTCGTGTTACCTATATGTGTTCACGTGGGTGGCGGATTTAGTTCGGAGACTTTGAAGGAACTGCGTACTCTCAGCCTCCTTCAAGCTTCATGATCTGCCTAGCTAGCATGATTTTTGCGCTGCTTAGAGATCGTTCCGCGATGTGAACACAACTTCTACTAGTGCTGCAAACCCAGGACAGCTCAGGACCACCGTCAGATGCAGGGACACAGAATACCTGTAGGATGATGTTCAAGTCCTCGGTACGTGGCGCGTCGCTGGATTCATCATCATCATCGTTCCGAGTTGGCGTGCTTCGAACGTCGCGCGTCAAGTCCGAAATTCTCTTCATCTCAGCCTGCACTTGATTATTCGGAAGCGACTCAACCTGAACATGGTCAGCATCTCCGAGTGATGCGCCGCGCAAACCGCGAATAGTCTAACCCGTTTCAAGCTAACAACACCTTGAATCGCGCGGCGCTTGGCTCAATTACGAATCAAAAAAAAATGCTACATTATAATAGCCAGCGTGTTTGGCCACCAGCCAGTCGGTTTTCAACTGCAAGGCGAGTCTTCCCAGTGACATGGCCTTTGTCGTTCGACTGTGGTCCGTCATTCTCTCCCTTGCTGGAGGCATTTCTGCGGCAACCGTGACTACCACGCTCACGCTCGTAAATGCTATTGTCTCTCCCGATGGATTCAATAGAACCTGAGTCGAGACGCCTTGCGCGAGTGGAGCAGCACTCATCTGCACGTCTCATTTCAGAGCGATCGTGATAAACGGTACGCTCGCTGTGCCAGTGATTACCGGCTTCAAGGTGTGTCTCATCGTTCCTGCGCGCCCGCACGCTTTCGGGCTGTCGTTGTAACCTACTCGTGTGACCAGGGCGACGAATTCAAAATCACAATCCAAAACTTACTGACAGACGGGTCGATGAACCGAAGTACCTCCGTCGTGAGTTTTGCATGATCCCAATTCGTCGTGGCGGCAGTGACATAACGAGTGCAAAGCACTGGCACGGTATCATGCAGCAGCGCAACAATGCCATGGATGGGACAGCGTCCGTGACGCAATGTCCCATCGCGCCGGGTCACTCTTTCCAGTATCACTTTTCAAGCGACGGTCAAGCGGGGACTTTCTGGTATCATTCTCATTTCCGTCGTCAACTCTGCGAAGGACTTCGAGGGCCGCTGGTTTTATATGACCCTGACGATCCTTACCAGAGTTTGTATGACGTGGACGACGGTGAGTATCTTATTCTGGGTTGTATGCACGATGGCTTCACGACGTATTTGCAGTGTCCTCGATTATAACGCTGACGGATTGTATCATCACAACGCCTTTGATATCACCGGGACTACTCTTCCGACTAGTCTACTCATCAACGGTCTCGGTCGTTACCCAGGAGGACCAGCTAGCCCTCTTGCTGTTATTAACGTCGTCCAAGGCAAGCGATACCGTATCCGGTTGTTGAATATCGCATGTGGTACCGACTACGTGTTCTCCATCGACGAGCACGTCTTCACGATCATCGAAGCCGACGGGGAACCAACGCAACCCTTGGTAGTCGACTCCATCATGATCGGCACAGCCCAACGGTACTCTTTCATCATCGAGGCGAACCAACCAATTGACAACTACTGGATCCGTGGCAACGACGAGTTTCGACAACGGCCTCAATTCTGCTATTCTGAGGTATTCCGGGGCACCGATCGCGGATCCACCTACTCGGAATTGGACGCTCGTTCGTGAACTGGCCGAGTACGAGTTACACGGCGTGAACACCACGGTGCCTGGTAGACCTGGCGTCGGCAATGCGGACGTGAACCTGAATCTCGTCGCTCAGTCAACAGGAGCTCTATCCAGTGGCATATCAATGGAGAGTCCTATGTATCTCCGGAGACGCCGATTTTGCTACAGATTCTAAGTGATGCTACGGCTGCCCAGTTAGTCCCCCAGGGCTCCATATATACAGTACCCACCAACAAAGTCGTGGAAGTATCCTTCCCCGGTGCGCTTCTCGCCTCGTCGGTATGCGTCAAGTTTGAAATATGTTTCGGCCTTTTCGGCTGACCTGTTCCCCGCACAGCATTCATTCCACCTGCACGGTGTACGTACAAAACTCTGTCCCCCCCTAAAAATTACAGCACCCAACCGTCCACATGAAGTTGATATGATTTAATTTATTACCACCAGCACAGATTCGATGTCGTTAGAAGCGCAGGAACGAGAGAGTACAACTACCTCAATCCCGTCCGGCGCGACACCATGAACTCAGGTACACCGACCGATAATGTGACGATCCGATTCGTCACTGACAATGCCGGTCCCTGGTTCCTTCACTGGTCAGTCCGTCTGTCCATCCTTGTCACGTTTGGTTTTGACTGTTGATGGTTCCCGTGATGATAATGGTGGTGGTGGTAACGATGTTGGCCGTATTTGCTTTGGTTGGTACGCATACAAACCAACCAGCCACATTGGTGTACATCTTGATCTGTCAGTCGGCTGCCGCGGTGGCATCTAACTTGCGGTTGTACTGACTCACTTGTTGCGTGATAGGGGCATGGCGGTTGTGTTTGCGGAGGATGTGCAGGGTACGGCGTCGAGCGACCCGGGGAATGGTGAGTCATGTCCCTTGCATGCACTGCGTGGATGTAGAAAGGCTTATTGCATCAGGTCAAGGAAAGAAGCTGTGTGATATCTATAATGTGTTGCCTCCGTCGGAGCAGTAGTTGACTGAAATATGCATCAAGTTCTTCCTGTTCTGGATCTATCCTACATGCTGTCAATGGTAGTGCTTTATTTTGGGGGTGGGTTCGTGTAACCCTCGGGATGAATAGAAAGTAATGCGGCAGGGATCGATCCACGACGTGAAGACGAACCTAAAGAACAAGG
The DNA here is from genome assembly GCA_021018615.1 of Phlebopus sp. FC_14. Classification (NCBI taxonomy): domain Eukaryota; kingdom Fungi; phylum Basidiomycota; class Agaricomycetes; order Boletales; family Boletinellaceae; genus Phlebopus; species Phlebopus sp. FC_14. The sequence continues at coordinate 40,274 of JAEVFL010000016.1, read as the reverse complement.
CGCATGAAGATGTACAAGGGGTACCACCTATTATTTATTCATCTCCGTCCTAACCCATCAGCAACTTTTCGAAGTGCTTAGCGACCCGGCTGCAGTTCTGCTGCGACTTTGTTCAGCCACGGCAACACTTTTCCTTCAGCGAGGAAGTCCTTTTCATGTTTCCTTGCCACCTCGATGAAGTCTTTCCTGCTCAACCCAGTCACGGGCACCTTATCATGTCCAAGCACCTCCCTCGCTTCAGCAGCAACTTCGGCCTCCTTCTCAAATTTCTTCACGACATCTCTCAGCAAATTACCCCCAAGACGACTATCCCTATAGTTCTTCCACCACTTGTCGCCCGCATCGGCCCCGAAAACATGGCGCACGAGTGCCGGGAATAAAATGTTGCACATATACGAGTCGTGCATGCACTGCTCGAGCAGGTAGAGCCCCTCGCATTTGGCATATGCGCGAGATAGACAGGGTGCCGAGTCTGGGAATTTCTTGCGTTCTGCCTCTTCGAGTAAACGATTGAACGTGGCTTGGTCCTGTACGTTCCGTTGACGAAGACGAGCAACTTTATCGTCTGTATCATCCCAGAGAGGGTTATCGACGATAAAAAGGGGGTACTGAGCGAAAGAGGAGGTACAGACGGCTTGTGCGTTATCCCAGTCAATGATAGCGGTGATGCGCGGGTGACTCTCGACGTCCACGACGAGGATATTTTGGGAGCGGAAGTCACCTCGCAACAGCGGGAAACCCTTGGCATCGAGAGAGTTGTCGTACAAAGACGGAATGAGTGAACGCATAAACCAGTGACGGGTATAGTCGTTGACATTGTGGACAGCGCCGTACTGGTCGTTTTCTATTTCTTGGAGACGTGCGTTGGCAGCGGCCAACGCTTTAGCTATGCCACTCGTATAAGTGACACCATCTGCTTCCGAGTCGGAAGGCTCGATGTGCCAACTACCCTCGTCCGTCCTGAATAGACTACCAATCTTGTCGAAACGGAGCGTAGACAGCTCGAGCAAAATGTCAATGACCTGTCGTAGAACGATTTTGCGCTGGTCATCGGGCATCTCATCCCAAACGGTACACAACAGTACGCCGTCTACCTTTGACATGACGACATAAGGGAACCGAACGTTATCGAGCTCTGGGTCGAGGCATGAGTAGATGATGCGTGGGACTGGGATATTGCTGTATGTGGCGACATACTCCATCGACGCGAGCATGTTGGCCATGTTCCTGACGTTTTGGTTCATTATCTCTGGCGTCATTGGGCCAGTGGTCTCTGGATCGGGATAAAGGGGGACGCGCACAACGACCTCTTGATCATCAAGGTGAAGAAAACGAACGAGATTGAAACCGCCCGACTCTTGCTGGCCCCATCGAGCGGCAGTTGCACCAACCTTGTTACGTACCGTCCGCAGGATGGCTTCCCAATTGACGGCTTCTACAGTTGCATCGACGAGAGGGCTGGATCGAGAGGAGGAGGAGGAGGAGGAGGTGGTGGTGGTGGTGGTGGTGGTGGAGGTCATGTCGCGTCCAACTTAAAGATGCAGTGCGATAAACCAAGATGGTCTACTGAGACGGAAGCCGCTCTAGGCTGAATATATATCCTGTATGATGCTGTACAAGTGGGGTCCTTGTAGCTCCTTGTTTGGAGCTTCGCCAACGACATGCTCTGAGCCTCGTAGTTGTATTCCACCGTGATCTCTCGCAATCCACATCCCACTCGTCATCGAGTTATCGTCGAGTCTTCCAGTTTATTCACATACCGATTTGTTCGGGTCCGGCTTCTGCTCCTGTACGTCGTGACTAGACTAGTTACGACGTATATGAGCAGAAGCAAAGCTGCAATATATGTACTATCCGGTGTCAACTGCCTCAAGTACAAATGTCTGACGGTCGATGGGCACCGTTCAAGGTTTCAACCACCCCAGCCGTGCATGCAGTGTGCTTCTTGTGTCTGCACAAGCCCAGAAGTGTGTGCCTGCCCAGTCTCTCGTTGGTCGCAGGTTTCTTATCAGTACGGGCGCTTCTCAGGCCACTTGCGAAACCCATCGAACACCATCTACAGCACACCGTCAGCTCCAGACAACATATTTTATGGGAATTACTATGCACTACCCACCCACACGCCATATCCAGGCAATTCTGCCAGTCTGCCATCTGTCACATTCCCTCTAACTCCAGGTTCAACTGTCACAACACCCAATCATTCCAACGCTCTGCGCGGGCCACCTCAAAATTCCTTGTGTAACCGAACCATGATTGTCGTCAATAAGAGTCCAGCACCAGCGCCGCGGTGACGCAAGAATGTGCTCAGCGCCACTGCAACAAAGCCACCTCCGGCTCAACGACAACAGGTACCTGCCAGTATCACACAGACCACCACCTCTATGGTAGGACCTACTGCTGCAGAACTCGTCAGTGTTGGGCCGAAGACTCCAGTTAGTGCCTCGGCGTCACCTGATACAACTGATATGCGCCCATCCACGCAGCTACCGACAAGCACCTATGCCTCTATCGGGCATCTCGTTGCTGAAGTGCGCAACTCACGTGCCGCAAAAGATGTGTACTTTTTCTTGCGTGCCCTTCGAAGTGCCGAGCCCCCTGCAGATCTCAGTTACCTAGCCTACTCCGCACAGAGAGCCTATTCTTGAGCATCCTTTGTCAATCATGTCCTCACCAAATTAGGCACTGGCAGGTTTGGAAGAATGCTGATGGTGTTACAGGCGATGTCCGCACGCATCTCAAGACTAAGCATGCTGATATATATGAAGATGCATGTAGTATCGCCAATCTCAGACGTGACGGTGACCAAGGCCACAAAGGAGATGATGAGCCATTCTCCCCAAGCTTACTCGAGGTACTACAAGTCCTCAAGTACGTATACAAGCAAGACCGACTCGATTTTTGCATGTACAATTCATGCGTGCCCATGACAATCGTGTTGTAGTCCTCCTACGTACATTTGCTCTCTCGAACGGCCTGATAACTGAGTCTACTGTTACGGCCGAAAGCTCCCTGCAACGCGAAATTTGACGGATGGCGCATCCGACTCAACTCGACTCATACGCCAGCAACACTATCGACGAGGGCATAGTGAAAGCGACGTATTTCTCGTCGACTGTTCTTAGATATACCGGGGGCGCCTCCAGAACCATGCCGAAGGCTCCTCGCTGTCTTTTCAGAATGCCGATTTGTTCAATTTCGAGTCTGGCGAAGCAGTTTTGCGGCTTGAGCTTCGGTTGGTCCTTGAAAAGCATGAAACGATTGCTCGGTATCGCGTACTAAGCTCCACTTGCGACTTGTTCTCGATGTCAAGGATGGGGCCGACGGCGATGATATGCCCAAACTTCAGCACCTTGATATAACTTCAGAAGTTTCCGCATACCTGGTGAGGATATATGTAAGTTCTTTCCATTGCGGTAACCAACGAAAACGGTATGAGAGGAATGGACTGTTGAGAGAGACTGACGGCGGCCTGCCATCACTATACCACCTGTTGGCAGGTGGTCTATGAGGCTGACTAGCTCAGTTGGTTAGAGCGTCGTGCTAATACATAGTCCTGGGCTCCCTCTTGGCAACTCGAAGTGGCCTAAGGATTGTTACGCGAAGGTCTTGGGTTCGATCCCCACGTTGGCCAATTTTTGTTTCCACCACGCAAGTTTGTTACGTAATTCCCATTCATTGGAAATTGAAATTGAAATTGAAATTGAACTTGAACTTGAACTTGAACTTGAACTTGCTCCAGTCTCTCCCAAACGACGAACGCGTTTCCGCCCTCAAGACAGTCATGGCCGCTTATTCTGCGTTGTTTTCGTCAGGCCTACTTGCTCCGCATGCTTGTAGATTTACAACTCCTGCACCGCCATCCTCGCCTATACCGATGGCATCCAGCCCAGCCGACCCAGTCGATCGTCAGATGAGTGTTACCCCGACTCCCACCAACCAGGGTCCAAATGCAAAAAACCCCCAGAACCTCGATCGCCCACGCATGCGCAGACGCCGTTCTAGCATGAACATCGGGGCAAGTCCAATGTCCTTCATCAAGTCTCCAACTCGAAATGCTGGCACTGCGCTCCAGCGCACAGGGATCATGTCTCCCACACGGAGTCGGGCAGGCAGCGTGGCTGCGAACGAGGCGTCCGAGAGCAATAGTTTGTTTGGAAGATTAAGGAGTGGAAGTGTTGGAGGTGTTCCACCTCAGACTCGGTGTGTGGCACTTATGATGTACTGACACTTGTCTAACGACGTGTCAGGACGCGTCGAGCTGTTCGTCGAACAGTTCCTCATGCACCTCCGCCTACTATGCCTCTCCCAGCACTTCCTCCTCCCTCGCCAAGCACAAAGTGTGCTGACGCGTTGACCCCACCCACTCTGCTCGTCTCTGTCCCACGCCAACCTCTTTCGACGCGTCCTTTGCCTGCAGAGAACGTGTCTATGGCTAGCCTCCTTTCACCGACCCTTCTTCCTTCGCCTACACTACTCAGCCCAGATTATGCGCCCAAAGTGCCTTTCAAGATGGCTCCCTCTCGCGCTTCGAGCCCCGCTATCCCGGAACGGGCGGGCTATTTCGATAATATCGTTGACGAGGAAATGATCGAGAATTAGAGCAAAAAGAGACAATGGAGACAGCTGGGCTGGATACTCTAACCACTGTTCACTCTGCGCGTTGATCGCGCCAGACCCACCGTTTATCGCTGGCCGGACCCTAAAAAATTCACTTATTTATATTTACTCCCGGGTCAACCGTTTTTGTATGCAAGCCTCATCGTTAGATATCATCACCCTTACATGTCTCGCTCGTGTGCCCGTGTCTCGATTTCATTATGTTCTTGCTGTTGCTGTGGTCGAATGTACACCATTTTTGCTGCTTTCAGTTTTATCCACCCCCTCGTCTTCCCTGTCCTGTTTCAGTAGATTTCAGCGATCTTGGCACGGGGGCATCTTGTTGACGGTGCTTGGACGTGTCAAGCAACGGAAATCAATGAAACCTGTCGTCGTCGCGTACCACTTCAAGCTTAGGATCAAGGGGCAGCATGGACTCGCTGATTTCACCTTCGTTGGTCCGATGCTACTCCGCGCCATGGAAGGACCCTTGTATGATTAGTAGGCCCATCACCTCATCTCCCGTCGTTAAAGCACAAATGAAAACTCACTAGCACTGTATTCTGGCAAGTAACATCTTCGCATCTCGTCGCAGCTTTCCAACTTCGCCATAAATGATACTTAGCTCCACCAAGAAATAAATATGAAGATGCCTTGTGATATCGTGATTCACGAAAAATGGGCGTAGGATAAGGCAGGTGACAACGTCCATCACAGCCAAATAGGCCCCTTTTCATGTGAGGGTATTCGGTATGCAATCCGTGAACGCGAACTTGCCTTGATAAGGACTCCATGTACAGGCTGTTGTAACACTTCGCTTCGATCATTTTGACGTCATGTCGCGGACGAGATTATTGCAGTGCACATGGCTAGATGCTACCCATATGGAACCGAGTTTTTCACATGGAGGAGCCAGATAGGACGACCATGCGAGTGAGGGTAATTGCAAAAAGCTCACCGGCGATGGATAAAGTTCAAGGTCAAGCTATGGTCTAGCCCCGATACTCTGAGACAACGGGAAGGTGCCAGCCTGTGGATTTCACCACGAAATTTTAGCTGCTACAATGCGTTTACCTTGAACCAGCTATAGTACAACCTCCGTATGCGCGACGAGGCTGAGTTATGGATGGATTCTCCATGATGTGATGCGGGTGCAGCCGAGGAGTTACACGTCCACAGGATTTAATGAAGGTGCGAGAGACGGGCTGAGACCAAGAAAGGGATATCAAGTAGGTTGGTAAGTCATGATCCTCTCTCGTGATATGGGGGAGTCATTGTTTTGACATGTTGAATTCAAAAGGCATCGGCCAATAGACGCAAACAATATCTTGTTTCTTTCGGGTATGTGCCCAGGTCGTACAAGCGCAAGATGCGCATTGCGCTCGAAATATGGTAGTTTTCCTCCAAGACTACTCTCACGACGTCCTCTATCTACAACCCATACCTTCGAACGCGTAAATTCTAGTGTAAACGCACTAGTATCCATACCAGAGGACCTCTGGAATGCCCAAGCAAGCGGCACGCTCAAGGATGTTAGTGTCTCCATCAAGGACAACATATGCACGTCTTCATTACGAACAACGTGTTCCTCAGCCATGTTGTCTGGTTAGTTTGCTACTTCGTCAGAGTAAACTCAGTTCAGTTATGACTAAACTGTGCAGAATACACCTCTCCTTTTGACGCGACTGCTGTAAAGCACCTGCGTGATGCTGGCGCACGTATCGTTGGAAAGGCTAATTGCGACCAGTTCGGCATGGGGTAAGCATGCTCTACATGTTCAACTCCTGGACGCTAGCGAACGTCTGTCCTTCGGACCAGATCCCTCAATATAAACTCCATCCACGGTCCAGTCATAAATCCCCATCAAGCCCCTGACGCACGGGACGTCCCCTGGCAGGGGCGCGAGCGCAGGTCCGCGGGTGGTAGCTCGGGAGGAAGCGCAGCAAGCGTAGCCGCAGGACTTTGTGACGCGTAAGCAACGCATAGTAATAGTGAGACGAATCCACTTCTGACTATGTTTAGCTCCCTGGGCACAGACACGGGTGGATCAGTGAGGCTTCCCGCGTCGTATTGTGGTGTGGCCGGCTTGAAGCCGTCCTACGGCTTGATCAGCAGGTCTGCGTTCGTGCTTCTCCCGCTTGTATGACGTTTTCACGTACTGTAGATGGGGAGTCATCTCGTATGCGGACAGCCTTGACTGTGTCGGTGTACTTGGCAAGTCGGTCGATATCGTCCGGAAAGTCTTTGGTGCGCGCTGCTGTGTCAGTTCCATCACGCGCTCACCTTAATATCCAGACGTCGTATCTGTGCACGATGTACGAGATCCAACTGCTGCTTCTCCTGAATTACGGGAAGAAGCACGTTCCGCTGTGGAAGGGTATTTTCCCGCCCTTTCTAGACAACCTACCACTCTTGAGGGCTTGCGAATAGGCATACCTCAGGCATGTTAGATTTCCCAGCGTCGTCTAATACACCCATCACTGATTCTTCGGCAGGAATACTTCCCGCTGGAACTGGACCGCAGTATTATAAACTCCCTACGCGGCGTCATCAAGGGCCTCAAATCTATGGGCGCCTCCATCGTTCCCGTCTCGCTCCCTGCAACACAATACGCTCTGAGTGCGTACTATGTCATCGCTAGCGCAGAAGCCTCCAGTAACCTGGCACGCTTTGATGGTATTCGATATGGTACTTATACCTACGTCCTTGGTTTCTTTCCAACCAGCGGCTAAAACTTGATGCCAACGATAACAGGACTTCGCGTACCTCCACCTGGCACTGTCCCTGTAAAGCCGAGCGAGGTCTATGCTTTTTCGCGTTCCAAAGGTTTTGGGAAGGAGGTCCAGAAACGGATTTTGCTTGGCACGTATGCGTTGACTGCTGAGTGAGTACCCATAGTTTGCTCTCCTTTTATGCTTTTGTCCTGAAAGAACAAAAATGCACGCAGTGCCTTTGACAACTACTTTCTGCAAGCCCAGCGCGTGCGCGCGCACATCAAGAGAGATTTTAACAACGTCTTTCGTTTTCCCTCTCTCCATACCCAAGCACCACGACCACGACCACCCGTGAACGACGACGGCATCGACGTCCTCCTGCACCCCTCTTCCATCCGCACAGCGCCACCCCTGCCCCCTTCAAACGCTAAACGCGCCTCCGTCAAGGACACCACCACCCCGCACACCGACGACCCCCCAGCATCAACAATAGACGAATACCTCCAAGACATCATGACAGTCCCAGCCTCGCTCGCTGGCTTACCCGCTTTAAGCGTTCCTATGGGCTTGGCGGGCGAGGGCGACCGTGGGGACGGTTGGCCTGTGGGTGTGAGTGTGGTGGGACAGTGGGGGTGTGATGAACTTGTGATGTGTGTCGGGAGGATGATTGAGGAAGTGCGGGGGAGGAGGGGTTAGGTGGCGCAAGTGGGGCCTTTTGTGTCTTTGGGGCCGGGTAGTGATAGGCATTGGTTAGGTATTCTGCTTCTTGATCGCACTCTGTGAGAACGCATAGACGAGATTTGGAGATTCCGGTAGTATGAAAATAAAAGAGATCGGGTGGTAGATACTACGGTGTTTACTTGTATCACGGATGAGGGGGTACAACGACAACCAACAAACGATGGCCTCACTACAGACGCATCATCACCCACAACAACAAACGCGCCTTTTACATCTTTGTTGATTATTTAATAAGCCATTAAAATCCTCGACTCTCGGAAAGAATCTCAAATCTTGAAAGATACTTGCACACGCACACGCACACGACCGACACGACACGACACGACACGACACGACACGACACGCAAAGGCTCAGAAAACCGCCGCGGCCACTTTGCCCCATATCGTCGTGGGTGGTATTTCTGGTCCTTCGGTTTCTTCGACAGTAGGGATGCCCTGGACAGGGTGAAAGAGGGTTCGTTGGTGAGTGAGTGATGCCGTGGTGGGAACATGACACGTACGGTCACGAAATCCATCTCCTCCGGTTTCCATACTTTAGTCCGTTTCGTGATCTTCCAGAAGGCGTAGAGGCCGAAGAAGATGGGAATGTTGATGTCTGCGTTCCCGAGTATTACTCAGTACACAGAACCTCACGCACGAATGAGGTAAAAAAAAAAAAAAAGGCACGCACAAGAAATCAAGAAATCGGACGCGTTGAATGCCCAGAACACGTAGAAGCCGTTGATGAGGATGAAGAAGACACACCAGCTGACACCCCAGATGGCCAGGCCGGGCTTTTGGGAAGGCGGAAGGGAGAGGGTTGAGTGACTGACACGATACATTTCCCAAACATCAAGAATGCATACCTGGAGGCTGTTCCAGTAGTGCAGTTTCTTCCTGTCAAAACCTTGGAATTTCATACCGCGGTCTGTAAGACGAGCACACGCCACGAAATCGGAAACGATACAACGGCGGGAAAACAAAAGATCCACGCACGGAAGTAGAGGTACGTCAAGTTGATCGATCCCCAGCTGAAGAACCCGCCGACAGTCGTCAAGTTCACGAGCCAGTTGAACACCGTCGCTGAGCCAGCGGAAATGTTCATGAGGGACAAAAACGAAACGCAACCCTACATACACAAAAACAAACACGAGCGCAGACAGCACCGTCGTGCATTAGCCGACCAGACCTAGTCAATCGACAGCGACGAAGCACGACTCACGCAGACTCCAATAGCCACAATCGGCAACCCATCCTTTGTGCAGTACGTGAAAAACCTTGGTGCTTGACCACGGAGTGCAAGACCGTAGAGAATACGAGAGGAACAGAAGAGGAAGGAGTTGGCTGCGGAGAAGGCACTGGTCATGACACCGGCGTTGATGATGCTCGGGAGGACTGAAGGAATGTGTATGGAAAAAATGAGATGGAGATGCTGACAGGCAGGCCACGCCTGAACGTACTTTGGATCCCCGCCCTCGTCATGGCAATCACATAGGGCGATTGGGCCGCTGTACCCGTCGCTGTGAATTAAAAAGGAGAATTGAATCGGAAGTCAGGGACAGGTGGACTGGACGTACACTTCAACAGGTTGGGATCGTCGTAAGGAACGAGAAGTCCGGTAATGAAGACACCAAGAATCTGTAAATGAAAATAATCAGCATCCTTCTTGTTGAACCTCCCCCCCCCGGAAAAAACCGTCGGTTACCCACGTAGAAGATACAGATGCGGTAAAAGACCCTGCGAACGGCCTTGGCAATGTTACGACGCGGGTTCTCTGTTTCTGACGCGGCACTAGAGCGAAACACATTAACGTCGTGCACACATAAGCACAATCAAAGGGTATAAACGTAGGGCGAAGTAAAAAGAGCACCAATGTAGTCAACCAAATGAAACAACGTACACGGCAACCAACTCCATTCCCTGGAAAGAGAATGCAGCTTGCACCAAGACGGTCAGGATACCAAGGAAACGGTCCAATCCAACGTGGTTGGGCTCGAGACCTGCTCCAGCAAGCACTCCGGGGTTTTTCCAGTACTGAAATCACCGAAAAAATATTAGTCAGTAAGCCGGGGCTTGAAACGTTTGCTACGTACTTGGAAACCACGTCGTTGGTGGTCGGGTCCACCACCGAGATCGATAATGAGACCCACGAGGATGAGGCCGGTAATCATAGACACTGTGACGTAGGTGAGACGGCGGCGACAGGAGTGGCGAGGACGTACATTTAATTATGGCGAAGCCGAACTCGGCTGTAGAGGCGGGAGTTGATTCGTGGGTTAGCCCTTGCTCACACGCGTGGTCATTGAGGCTTACCTTCACCAAACCATCTAATGTGAAGATCAGTCAGATAGATAGGGAACCCGCCACCTTCGCACGACGTACCGGACTCCAAAGATGTTAATAGCCACAACGAATACAGAAATGACGGCAGTATAGATCCCTGCGTGTTTTGGCTACCAAGGCATGATCTGGGTGGGGCACAATGAAAAAATTGTAGAAGTGGCGTACGTCGGCGTCCCAATAGGTGATAAGAAGTTGAGCACCGGTGATCTCAACAGGCACAGTGATTCTACGTTTGTTTTATTGATCCGGGGATGCTAGTGATGAGCAGAAGATGCTTACACGTTGGTCTAAATTTTCATTTGGGATAAGGGGTCGCGAGAGTAAAAGAGACGAAATGTATCTTACATAGAGGTAATTCTGGGAGTAGCAGCATATGCAAATTGAGCATCTTGTTTGTGAAATGCAAATACACGTACCCATCCGACCTGCAAGACATGAGAATCATTTTTCAGAGCTGATAATTAGGACTCACAGCAAACCCAAGGGCAGGGTCAACCCATCTGGCGGCTGTTGGACGGCGAGATTAAAATGAAACCATACGTAAAAAGCCAGGTGGATGTCATACCAAAGTGGGGGAAAGTTCCAGAGATGGGAGCATGGGAGGTCATCTCTCCAATGGAACAGAGTGATCTGGGGTGACGATTAGGAGCGACAAGGGGATGAAGGCGGAGTAGACGAACGAGTATGCGACAGTGCCGACAAGAGCATATGCAATGAGAGCGCCGACAGGGCCTGCACCAGACAGAGCTTTTCCTGAGCCCAGGAACAAGCCAGTTCCAAGAGTCCCCGCGATCTGGCGAACGATGAGGGAGGTGCGTGGGGATAGGATTGATACGTACAGCAATCCTAGGAAGGAGGGGCCTTGGATCAGTACAGCAGGAGGGTGGATGCAAACAGATACGTACATTTGGACATGGCGTTGTTTGAGACGCCGTTGTACACCGTCGATGGAGGCGACATCGAGCTGGTGCTTTGCGTCAGCGACGACTGGGTATGAATCGACGTTTGCGGTGTACTTCTCGACGCTGGCTGCGTCGGAGGACTTCTTGTCGTAGTCGTCGGCACTCATGGTGGGAGTGGGAGGAGTGGGAGGAGAAAGGACCTGTGGTCGGCGGAGGGACTATATGTGCTGCATACCCATGACCGGTGGCATCAGTGCCTGGGATACCGGCAAAGATAGCGCTCGTGCCCGGACCTTGCTGTCCAACGGACCTCCCCCAAGTGCAAACCCGACAGGTGGTCCATGGTCATAGCCGAGCCAAGGTTTACATGGCGGTGCCGTGCCTGTCTGCTGGGCCCATAAGGACAATGGCCGACCAGGTTAGTCTGCTAGGAGAAGTGCAGTAAACCGACCTGCAATGCGCATTTGTGTGAGTGCAACGAAATTGACAGGCCCCAACAAAGTGGTCACCATCATTCGCGGGATGGATATTCAAAATGGATTGACATATCAACTTGGTCAATGACAATCACTTATCAACTATCGCCCTTCGTGTGAATTCAGTCAGAACAACCGCTCGTCTCCACCACCAACATGATAAGCAACCACTCTCCTCAACGTCCTCAACGTTCTGAACGCCGCACTCGCTATTGCCAGCACCAAGACAAAGTCTCGCCCGAACTCGACCCGTTCGCAAATTTTCCCCCTTGTGCCTGGCCCTCTCAACTCCAGCGGCTGGCGGCAACGTTCCAATCATCGAGAAATTTTCTACCCGGGCGTCTACGACTCTTCGGCAACTCCATCTGCTGTTTCCTACCTGACACCCGTCGACGTTATCCAGCGCCTATTTTCTTAGCGTATACCTGTGTGAGTGCCAGTCACTTACCAAGGCACATGTAGTGTTCGTTGCATCGAGCCGCCGTTGACCGAGGTATTCTTGGTGGCAAACCGAGCTATCGCACCTACCCTCTGGGGAAAGCGCGACTCTCATCGACATCGATTGTGGCGTCGGCGGTCACTGTATCGGTCCATCTTCCCTCCGATGCCTCTAGGTTCCCCTCTCTTGCTCCGATTTCCAGATTATATTCAGTCGTAGTCAACACGTCAGACCACGTTCAGCTCAGACGCATGAAGCGCTCGAGCGACGAGGGTCGCGACCGCTAAATCCTAGCCACGTCTTGCTGTATCCGACTGTATCCTATACAAAGCTCACCTCAAAAAGCAACCATTCTCCATTCCGTTTGCAAGGTCCGAGTTGTGAATGAAAGGGAAAAGAAATAAAGCACCCCCCTCAGACTCCAGAGCCTCATCCTTCATCCATCAGATCTTCCGCTGGCTGCGCACTTTTCCACCACGCCGTCGGACCAAGTCCCTGTTCAGCAATAGAACACTATAGGAGAGATGTCTAACAAACCTACCTCAAAGTCAAAAAGATAAAACTCACAATAATACTGTACGGCGCCTTCCTCGCCTCTCTCTTCACGACGACTCCATCCGCCGCTTTAGGTGGGCCTGGCTCGTCATCGTAAAACTCGTCCACTTCTACTCTCACGCGCACGATCTCGCCTTGGTCAATGTACATTCTATCGCTTGTCGGCGATTCGAGCAGCTCGTGTGCGGTCGTATACGGGGAGTCCGGTAGCCAAAAGTGTGCGCGTTCGTTGGGATCGCTGTGTGCTTGTCAGCACCGGGAAATGTGGATGTGATGTATATGGCGGACGTACAATGCGGATGGCTGGGGGAGGTAGGCTTGAGGGATGTACATGTCGTCGAAAAAACAGACGCTCACTACGTGGTGGATATATGAGTCGAAGCTGGAACGAGAGCGGGAACAAACAGCCCACATCGCATACCGTCTTCATCAGAAGACTTTACTTTTGCCAAGATCACTTCAGACGCGAATGGTCTGAACACCACCATGCGGAATTTGGCTGTGTACGGACGTGGAGTGAGCAATGGCTAGAGTAAAAGACATGTAAAACGCGCAGAGACGCACATTTATACCATAAACACCCATCTCCATACCGCACCTTTCCCTCCCCCGCCTCGACAAGATCAAACACGGATATACACAGCCCGACATCATGCAGCACCCTATTAGCGTATTTCTTGTTGATCTCATTGATGAGTGCCTGTTCGGGTGGGAGACCAAAGTTCGCAGGCAGGACTGGAATGGTGTCCTGATCGTATCATGGGGGATCGTTATCGCAAAGAGGGATTGGAATCTCAGTGCGGGGCGGCGAAACGTTGGATGAGACAAACCTTGATGATGGAAAGAACGAACATTCCTCCTGTACAACTATTCAGCTTGCATGTTCATGTAAATAAGTCCTTCAACCCGCGTCCAAGATCAAGAGCCCTTTCGTAAGTCACGTGACTCATCAAGAAAAAAATCCGCCCTTCGGCAAACTCTAAATGAAACGTCCAGCTTAGCTTTTTCCCTCTCGTCTGAACTTTCTGGATTGCTGGTTCGTATTGGAGTTTTACCCAGGTCGCTTTGTTGCTTTGGAGTCCAGAACGACCCACTCGATGTCAGCCACGACGACGACGACGACTAGTCAATCCTCCACAGTATCTCTCTTACCCGCCAAATCATGGCGGCATTTCGTAGCTGGAGGGTACGTATGCACGTCATCTCTTTCTAAACACTACTAGATAACCTATTGTTCGCCCTGTTCACACGTCCTGGTCACACAGACTCGGCGGTATGTGTGGCGCCATCGTCACCAGCCCCTTTGACGTCGTCAAGACGCGACTCCAATCGAGTCTGTTCAGAGAAATACGTCCGCAGTCGGCGTCGGCGGTCGGTGTGGTGGGTGCTGGTGCTGGTGTGGGCGTAGCGACCTTTCCGCATCGGACAGGCGGTGGTTTGTTGTGGAATTTTGTAGAAACGGGGCATATCCTTCGGTGCGTGTTTTTTTTTCGCTTGTTTCTATTCTTTCGTTGGGAACTGGTATTAACTTTATTTTCACTTTCATCTCTCCCTTTGCCGCGTTCGTGTCACTAGAGACATATACCGACACGAATCTCCCGGTGCACTGTTCAAAGGCCTCGGCGCAACCCTCGTCGGCGTCATCCCCGCCCGCTCCATCAACTTCTTCACCTACGGAAACGGCAAACACATCATCGCCAACACCTTCAACCACGGACAAGAAAACTCATACGTCCATCTCACCGCAGCCGCGATAGCGGGTATCGTGACCGGCACTGCCACGAACCCAATTTGGGTCGTAAAAACGCGTGTGCAGCTCGTATCGTCGGAAAAGCGACATGTGGCCAAATCGTCGTTGTCGAGCGTAGCACCTGGTGCGACCCAGACGCCTTCGACGAGGGCTCTAGGTGGTTCTGCTGCCATGATCAAGCAGATTTTTAGGGAGGAGGGGTTTAGGGGTTTTTATAAAGGACTGAGCGCGAGTTATTTGGGCGTGACGGAAGGGACGATTCAGTGGGTGTTGTATGAGCGGTTGAAGAAGGTCGCGGCGCGTACGGAAGGGCGGGGTGGGGTAGCGGAGTGGGGGGGTATGCTGTTGAGTGCGGGGACGGCCAAGTGCGTCGCTAGTTTAATAACGTATCCACACGAGGTACTTCTTTTTGTTTTTGTCGGTGTGTCTTGCTGACCGTGTTTTCCGTCCTTGTCTGTCAGGTCCTTCGAACACGTCTACGTCAACCGCGGGTGAACGGCGTCGTTAAATACACGGGTCTCGTACAGACCCTGCGAACCGTCATCGCCGAAGAAGGCGCACGATCGCTCTATGGGGGTCTAAGCGCACACTTGATGCGCGTCGTACCGAACGCTGCTGTGATGTACTCCATATACGAGGGCATCTTGCGGTGGGGCCAGTCGACAGCGAGGTGATATATGTGACTGCCGACATGTGCGATCCATCTGCTTCCCCCTTCCCGATCGCCGCGTTTGGTTACTCATGCCTTTTTTTTTTGGTCGGTCCCTTCCCCCTCCCTCATTCTTCCCATCCTCTCAGGACTGCATGCCACACACTTATCCATCCACCCACCACTAGATTCTAATCCTCACGTCCATCGGTCGGTGGAACAAAAAAGACCACCAGAAGCCTCCGACCACGTGGTCTTCGTCGTTATACAGTAACTTACTGACTACATAGTTGTTCATTTGTACATTATACATATTACAAGTTCTCGCCAGCTAACCATTGTTACCCCCCTCCGTAGTTATTATGGACATCACCACTTTGCAATCCCTGGTGCTGATCGACGGAGAAAATTGTCGCCCTTGGTGTGCTACTTGCGAACAGCTTCATGGGGGCAATGGGCGTCAGACGACAACACTAGTAGGGGAATTCAGAGTAGCTTTCGATCATCGGTTTGGAGTCGATTTGGGCGTCGCTCTGGATGTCGATTTGGGCCGTCGGCAAATAGTGAAATCCGCTGTTGACTCTGACATCCCCGGCTTTTGTTGCGATTTGGGCTCGACGGTCGATTTCACCTCTCGTCATCGGGAGTTTTAAATCCAGCGTGGATTACTATGTCTGCCGACAACAATCCCCTCGACCCCAACAGCGAGTCTTTTATGAACGTTTTGTTGCTTTTCGTCTGTACTAATCTACTCGTATTCTTTACTTAGTGGACGACGTCTCTGGCGATCCTGAACTCGAGAAATACGTCAACAGTCCCGAGTTCGACCTCAAGTGTACCGAAATAGCCCAGGCACGCGAGCGCGCCACCGTATCCTTGGACGAGTCCAGCGACTCCGACTCCGACAGCATTTGTTTTCAAGAGACCGACTCTAGTCCCACCACCGTAGGACCCCCACGACGTTTCAAAGGTCGAAGCCCATCTTTACTATGCCGACGTCCGTGGAAATCGCGGGCCCAAGCTCGTCTGGAGGGATTCTCCCGACAAGTTTGAGGAACCCTCTGGACCCGATGCATACAAGCGTCTGATGAAGATTGTTCCCGTCCCAGACGATCATGAGTTTGGCGTGGATGGACTGTGGGATAGGGTTCGCGATCACGTACGTGGCCTTCTCGTTTCACAGCAAATTTCTTGACTGATGTTCGTTCCCAAGGTTGTCAAATTACTCAAGAGAAAGGGCGTCAAAGTCTCGGTTGTCGATTTTGTTCGATTTACGTGGCTCAACCAGAAACCAGGACAGGTCATCATCGATGACGACGAAGAGGACGAGGACGAGGACGAGGGCAAGGGCGAGGACGCTAAGGAGGAAGAGGTAAACCTCGAAGACTACGACAAGATCGCACCCATCCAGCCCGTCGAGGACGGCGATCGTCACTACACCAACCCAACCATTTGGATAGGTGTCTTGCCCGATACCCTCACTGGTTCCGCTGCGTACGACGCAGCCAAGGAGATTCGTGCGTACCTCAACGAGCTTCCGGTCCAAAACATCGACATCGCCTTCCGTGAGGCCAAATTCAAGTTCTTGACCGGTCATGGGCCAGCCCTTTACCGTGCCTCTGAGGACGGTGACGCTCTACAGCCGGTGATCGACAACGTCTCCGTTCCCCTCAGTCTGTATATTGCGGGTAAGAAGACGACGATGCAGGGAACGCTTGGTCCCTACTTCCACGCCAATAACAAGCTCTACGCAATCACTGTCCGTCACAACTTGTTCACACTCGACGACGACAATGCTGAGTATCGGTACAAGAGTACGTTCATGTGACTCTTGACAATCTAAGAGCCTTTCTGACTCTAGCCCCTCAGCCTCTGCACCCAAGAAGGAGGTCCTTCTCATGGGCGAGGTCGCGTTCACGAACTACAAGTCCTCTATTCAGGTCCATATTGGCACGCTCATCGACGCCAAGAAAAGTCTCGAGAAGAGAGTTGAGACGTTCACAGCTAGGGTGGCGAATGAAATCAACCTCGAAGACTCGCGGGTCAAGCTGACAGAGAACGAATCCGAGCTCTCTAAGACGCGGCGCCATATCGACGAGCTCAAAAGGTTCTTCCTCGTCATCAATAAGAAATGGAACAAACCTAAGGACCGTGTCATTGGGCACGTCGTTTGGGCTCCCTCCATCGGTGTAGGTGCTGCTCCTCACGGCTATACCCGCGACCTTTGTGTCGTCGAGCTATATAAAGACAGGTTTAGGAACATGACGGGTAACGTTCTGAGCCTAGGTGCGGTGCTTGTTTGTCTCCTTGAATTGCGCTGATCTGAAATATACGTCTCTTCCAGGTACGAAGTACACCTCTTCGAAGCTGAATAGCTTGATCTACGGGCGAACCGACGTACCTTCGGAGTTCAAGTATCCCGAGCACGGTCTCCTGAACCTCAGAAGCATTCTCACCGCCGACCAGGTCAAGAACCCCAACAGCAAGGACACCCATGGCGACCGCGCTCGTCGCGTCTTCAAACGCGGCTACAAGACCGATCTTACCCTCGGTACTCTGGTGGGAAAGTTTATGTCCTATGCTCGCAAGTACTTCCCCACTGGCGATCAAGAGTCGCTTGAGCTGCCCATTCTGAATCACGAGGAGGAGCCTGGCACCTTCTCCAGAGGAGGCGACTCTGGTTCTCTCATTGTCACCATTATCGGCCAGTTTGTGGCATTGCTCACCGGCAGGTCCAACAAGGGAACGGATGGCTCTGACATCACTTATGCCACTCTGTTCGAGTGGGTCTGGGAGCTTGTGTGCCAGGAGTTCCCCGGCGCGAACTTGTACTTTGAAGATCTCGAGGCCTTCTTTGCCGACGTGGCGACTTAGGTTCGTCTCTTTCTTCCGTCCTTGTCCTATTATTCCCGTAACTAACGACCGTTACGTCAAGGAAATTGCAATACGTCCTTCGTCTTTAGGTTCTAGCTAATCGACGTCGTCGGAATACCTACTGCTCGTACCTAGCCGCCAAAGACATCAGCTCCGACTCTGCAGTCATCTTCGAGCAGTAGCTGAAATGTCTCGTGCACAGGTGATAGGTACTATGAGAAACGTTAGAAGGAAGATAGAACACTGTTGACGGGCATGTGCTGTCCGACGAAAGGCTAAAGACGGCTGGGACCTTGGTCACGTACAAGAGTGAGTCCTAATCATATTCGACTGAACATCCTGCAGAACTCTCGTCCTAAGTCATGTACCTAAATCTCCTGCTTCAAATCACATCAGTGTCTATATACATCACTGGGAATTAAAAATTAAAAGTGATAACCAAATCTTTGTACAAAAGATGATGTGAACCAGTTGAGGAGATGTCTAGAAAGGGTCTCCAGTAGATTTGAAAAGATGTGGTGGTTCCAATCTTTTTAAATATGATATAGGGTGAGGATGTGGCCCTACATATGACAAAGACTTCAAATGAGAACTGAGAGCTTTGGAAATATTTTCAATGCATTCCTGGACTTTAAAAACTCTCACTACAATCATCATATATAAGCTAGCAATGTTGACTGAATTAATAGAAGGGAGGGGGGAAGATGAGGAGTGAAACGAAACTTTAGAGTACAAAAAATTAGTGGACACCCACATAGCTATTATATATAGCTGATACTATCATAGAAAAGTAGAGACTACAGATATTAGATGTGTGGAAGGTCGTGCTGAATTAATACAGGGGTAGAGAAGGGAAAGAGGTTGAGGAGAAAAGAATGCAACTAAAAAATTATCAGATGTTGAAATAATGAAAAACAACAAAAGTGGTCATCTTATATCATTTTATATAATTAACTCAGAATTAAGATACTAAATCGATTTTTTATTTCCAGGATCTGTAAATTGTTCCTGATAGAGCCAATCCATGGGATCATTGTGACCCCTCCATCATGAAAATCCATGGTCTGGTTCTTTTTGTTCAGAGCTGAGGTAAATTGTGAGGGACTAATAATGAGTGACGAAGAGACTCAGTCTCGAGAAGTGGTATCACGAAGACTATATTCAACTAACCTAATAACAAGTGACAAAGAGACTACTCGAGTTAGTAAAATAGAAGTACTAGATAATGAAAGAGCTCACCTCAGTCTCGAGAAGTGGTATCACGAAGACTGAGGTGTGCAAAGAAAACTTCGACATAAGGTTGACAGAGAGATTATATAATCCATCCACGACATACCAATCGCCACTGATTTACAACACACCCACTTGGTATGAGATGGATTAAAACACAATACCCATTCCTTCAGAAAAGCGAATATGTTTCTCCTGTGCAAGCCCCTTGGTGAGAACATCAGCAACTTGGTTTGTTGTTGGAACATACTTGGCAGCTATCTCTCCCTCATCTAACTTCTTCCGAATGAAGTGGTAACAGATAGCAATGTGTTTCGTCTGCTTGTGGAACATTGCATTCTTTGCAAGAGCCATTGCTGACTAGTTGTTGATCAGAAGAGTCATAGGTTGGGTCGAGAGCATGTCAAACTCTTGAAAAAACATTCAAAGCCAGATGGCTTCTTTGGTAGCAGAAGCAGCAGCCATGTACTCTGCTTCCGTGCTTGATAAC
Organism: Phlebopus sp. FC_14; assembly: GCA_021018615.1. NCBI lineage: Eukaryota > Fungi > Basidiomycota > Agaricomycetes > Boletales > Boletinellaceae > Phlebopus > Phlebopus sp. FC_14. The sequence continues at coordinate 20,533 of JAEVFL010000016.1, read as the reverse complement.
ATGATGAAGTGCTGTTTCTTTGAAGACCAGCTAATCGCAGCTCCAGCAAGAATAAAAACATACCCCATGATTGAGTGATGATCACTGACATCAGATGTCCAGTCCACATCAATGTATGCAAATAAATCACTTTCTTAGTCACTGTGAAAAATGAGTTGCACATCACCTGTACCCCGCAAGTAATGGTAGACTCACTTGAGGGCTGTCATGTGTGCATGGCCTGGCATGGCTACGTGCTTACTAAGTGCGCCCACTGTGAAAGCAAGGTCCAGATGGATTGCAAGCATAGCATACATGAGTGCTCCAAGAGCGCTCTGATACTCTTTTACGTCAATTTCGGCTTCGTCACTTGATTAACTTGACGTTGGGGTCAATTGGAGTTATGACTGGACAACAGTTACTCATGCTATGTCATTTGAGAATTGATTCGATGTATTGATGTTGTGAGAGCTTGATAGTCTGTTTGTCGCAATCACAAATTATTTCCATGCTGAGAATCCAACATGCCTCTCCAAGATCAGGGGGTTCCCGAACGCCGAGCGAGCGGAGTGAGCGAAGGTGTGAGGGGACCCGCGAATCGTAAACGGGAACTGGCTTGGATTTCTCCAGGCCACCAGTTTCGACCTTATATAGGTCTCTTCAGCCCATGTTTACGTGTGTATGGGATACCATTCCGACGAGAGTCCGTTGGGACAAAGTCGTACGATGCGGTAAAGAATTCCTGAGAGCGTGGGATCAGCCAATGGCAGAAATGGATTTTTCTCACCGATGGGAAACTGAGATATTCTTAGCAAGATCCTTCCGGTCTGGACCATTTCTATAATTGTACTAGCTTCTAGAACGTTCGAGCCCTACTAGAATCTAGACCAAGGCCTAGACCGTTCGAGGCCCTACTAATAATAGAACTTTTCCAAAAATATACTAAGGCCTAGACCCTAGCACGTGACCGTGGGAAAGGAAGCCTGTCCTAAAACAGAACGTCACGTGACCGGGATTAGCCGGGGGGACGTACCAAAAAAGGCTTTGTTAACCCTAACCTAGGGTTAGGTTAGGGTTAGGAAGGAACCCAACAACAAAAAGTTGAGTGAAAAAATATGTGTGCTTACGAAAAATGCCGGGGGGCGTTTGAGGAGGTCGCTGGTGACGATGAGGGAGCAAAGGCTCGACCTGTGACAAAGTTCTGAAAGAGACAAGATGGGGACTTTCGAACCCCGGACCTTTCGTCTTTATAGACTCGTCAGGCCTCGATTAGTCAGAACTGTACAGTACCAGGGATTATCGCCATTGGAGGACAATAATCATACGATTGCGGCACATTCTCACGACCGTGAGAGTCGATCACACGCTTGCTTCTTAAAAACGGGGACCTTACGTTCCAGACCGTTCCAGAGGGAGCTAGAGTGGGGTACTAAAATTAGCCTAGCGGAGACTAACTCCTACCTATTAAAGAAGTGACGGCACCGGGTATCGGCCCGTAGTCTAGACGAATCCAGACCAAGGCCTAGACCATTTCCTAAAAAGGAGTGGCTGTGTCAGTTCTAGACCCTACCTAATTTCCCACGCCACGTCGGCAAGTTCCGTGATTATCTAAGCCGGGGGGACGTCCACAAATCCTAAGTTAACCTTGTTAGGGTTAGGGTTAGGGTAGGGTTAACCTGTTGGGGACCGACCCTCCCCCGAAGGGGGAGGGGAGTGAAAGGGGCGACGGGCTTACCACTGAATGTGAGGGGGTCGCTGGTGACGAGGCAGGAGCGGAGCTCGAACTGCAAGAGACAAAGTCGGAGGCGAGGTTGGAGGTTTCCCTCCGCTGGACCTTTCGTCTTTATAGACTCGTCAGGCCTCGATGACTAAGAACTGTACAGAACCAGAGATTAATGCCATTGGATAACAAAAATCATACGATGCGGCGCATTCACACGACCGTGAGAGTCGTTCACACGGAAGCTTCTTATGAACGGGGACCTTGAAGTCTAGAACGTTCCAGAGGGAGCTAGAGTGGGGTGCTAATATTAGCCTAGCGGAGATTAACTCCTACCTGTTAAAGAAGTGACGGCACCGGGTATCGGCCCGCAGTCCAGACGAATCTAGACTAAGGCCTAGACCATTTCCTAAAAAGGAGTGGCTGTGTCAGTTCTAGACCCACCCATTTCCCACGCCACCAAGCACGTGTCGATTACGTAAGCCGGGGGGCGTCCACAAATCCTTTGTTAACCTTGTTAGGGTTAGGGTTGGGGTAGGGTTAACCTGTTAGGGTTAGGGGTTAGGGTTAGGGTTAGGGTTAGGCTATTCACATTATTAGCACGTGAATGTTTCAGGGATTAACCTGAGTACATACGTTAGGGTTAGGTTAACGTTAGGGTTGGTATGCTTGCCAAACACCATGGTTAGTAAGTCCGTAACGACGGAAAACGTATGTACCTACCGCAAAGGGCGATATGCTAAGGTAGTTATTTGGTCACAGGGATCACTGGACCCACGGAGCACAGTATGAGAGACGTTACTAGCGAACGCAGTGGTTTCCATCAGAAGGGCACCCCATAGCAACTTAGTTCTATCCAGGCGAACCACTAAAGTGCGTAAGGGAAAGGGGTTGGCCGCGCTACTAGAGCCTAAGCCGTTCGCGAAGCTACTACAACAATTCCCAGCGTACGATACACGTTCCACTGGCCTCGAATACCACAGTCAAAACCATGGCTCCCACAAGCGCGCCGAAGCGCAGGCAAGGGATGCAAGGGGGAATAGCCTTTTCAGGGGCTACACTGGAATTGCCCAAAGAGACGGACCTGCTACGAACCTTTCGCGCAGTGCAATACTGTACCCACAACGGGGACACGGGATATGATATTCCAAAGAGCTTTGTTTTCGAACTTGCGTCCTACTAAAAAAGACTTACCAGAGTCTACTACAGGGAGGGGATGGTGAGTTCTAAGCAACGGTACCTTTTCTGTAACATTGGTACCAGAACAACAGGGCCTGTCCTGTAGGGAAAATAGTAAACGCACCTGAAAGGCCGGGGGGACGATTTGATATCCGCGTAAACGTTAGACTCTAACTAATCTAATACTACCAACTAGCAATTATACCAAGGGGAAAGCTAGAAAAGTAAGAAATAGAAGGGGGGTAAAACCGAGCTATTCTCAAGGGAGAAATATTAATTGTGCACAGATCAGCGAGGGTGAGGTTTGACGCCCACCAACACTAGACCGGAGTCATGAGTTCTGTGTGGTAAAACCGGCGGTTGAATGTTCAACTAACGCCAATATTTCAGGTAGTATTAATCAATTCCTTAGCAGTGATAAGGATTTCCAAGCAGAAGAGACTTAGGGGTTCACAGCGAATATAAAGGCGCGACTGCCCACGGTAATCGTAAGCCGGTTATAGCGATATATTCATGTAGCGCTGGTACTAACGAAAGTACAGATCACAGATGGGTAAGATACGCAAACAAGTCGAGGTACTAGCAAGACGAGTTATTGGTTGTAGTGTTCCTAATACTACTAGCGTATTTAACCATGAAGTCCACCAAGACGAGCCTAAAATCTCATATGTCGAGGTGGAAATCCAAGGAAAGAATCAATAATGACGATAACATTTCCGATGCACGTAAATGTGTTAAAGCTATTATACGTCATGTTTCACCAAATTATTAGATGAATGTACAAGACACGAAGTAGTAAGCTGCGATTTCCTTGCAAGCGAACAATTAGTGTACATGTATACTAATAATTGTATTTAAACGAATAAATACAAGACATAGTCTAAGGTGACGAATTCAAAGAGGTAACCGTTAAAGTGCCGGGGGGACGCTAAGAGTAAGCGAAGACACACGGAGTTCAAGGAGATCCACCTAGAAGTAGGAAGTCCAGACGAACTATGATATACTTATGAATTCACCCAATGTTGCCGTAGTGTAAATACGAAGGCTTCAATACAGGATTTGGATAGACAAAATACCCAAGATAACCGTCCTTAATGCCGGGGGGCGTCATGAATTAGTTTAATTTAAACCGGAATAATTCACAGAAAAGACGAAATGTTATATCAAATGTACTGAGATATCCTAGGACATCGTGTTCCATTGACGGTATTTCAGGAATAAGATACGTTTAACCGCGGTTACAAGGAGTACTATGTGTTCCTCAATCAATGTAAACTCAACGTAAATGTTACAAAGTGTTATACGGTACGCTCTGACACTGCATTCCCAAAAGTAGTCGGGTAAGTTACAATCTAATAAAGTAACTAAGACTCTAGTTTAGACCCTATGACCGAGCGTTTCAATACAAAGTGACATCGTAAGGGTGGTCGTTGGGGACACGAGGTGGACTTACGAATGCTGCCACGCCTTAATAGAACCAAGCTAGAATCTAGCAGTTTGACGAGTTAAATCAAGTTAATTGATTAAAGGTTAACTGCGTCAACTAATAACAGGGTGTAGAAAGTTAACACCTTAACTTAACTGTACGACTAAGTCTTATAGTTTGTTTACTTAGACTTATGGTTTTGTCGTTCGTTGATAAGGTAGACTTATCACACGATCAAGTGGAAACTTAGTGGACTAAGTACTTGGGAGGATGCAAAAGCAATTTGCATTGGGAATACAAAACTGTAATACGGATGACTACAGTACAACCCAGAGGTACACGCGCGAATTCGTGATGCAAAATAAAAAAACAGGGATAAAGCCTGTTGAGTAGAGTAGACGTTAGTGGTCTTTTCACAAGGTAATGCCGGGGGGACATACCGCTACTCTCGCGCTTTGCCTTTACCCTTGTCCTTCTTGGCTTTTTTGGCCGCGGCTTGAGCTGCCTTGACCGCTGGGGTCGCATAGGCAGATTTAGCTTTCGCCCTGGCCTTGCGGGCAGGGGGAGGGACACGGGGGAGAGGGGGAGAGGGCTCCCTGGTCGACGCTTTCTTGGTTTGCTAGGACAAACTATAGTTAGCGTAACCTAAATGCCGGGGGGACATAAAGGCTTACCGAGCGAGTATTAGGCCGCTTTTTAGGCGACGCGCTGGCCGACCGCTTGATCGCTGCTGAAACGGCTTTATCGACCAACGATTGAATCGAAGGTCCGGGCTTGGTTAAGTCCGCCATTTCTGTATCTGCAGCTTTAGCAACTGCCGCCTTCTTGGCTTTTTTAGAAGCCTCGACTTGATCTCTCGCTTCGACAATCGAGATGATCCGGTGACAGTATACTACCAAGTCGGTGAGGACTTCCATCCCCAGTTTGTTAGCCGCTTGGTTTTCCTCCCACCCGGTGAGCATCACCTCACCCCCATCCATCGAGAAGACAGGTATTTTACTAACTGCCTTCACCTCTTGGTGGCGAGCCACGATGAGGTGTTTAAACTCTTGGAAGAGGTTCTCCGGGAGGAGGGCCCGCTGGAGGAACGATACTTCATCCTTTTTAGTGGATATCGAATCGTTCAAGCATGCGCCAAGGTAGGCGTCATGCTTCTGTGTGAAGTTAGCCCGACAGGCCAACCCCTCACGAGACTCCCTAAACCCTTTCGTCGTCTGCACAGAAGGCAGCTTGACTACTATATGGGGCGGGAACGTTCCGTTGGTCTTGTGACCTTCCCACTTTGTTAGAGTGGCGCGAGCGTTCAACAGCTTGGTAGCTGTTGACGCTACCCCCTTAAGGGGCTCCGCGAGAACGTGGCGGTAGTCCTGGGGGACCATCGCGATCACCTCATCCACCGTAGAGGCGGCCTGCATTGCCATGTGGCGTGCAGTCATAAGGCGATCTACGTCAGCGGTCGTAGCGAATGGATCGCTATCTGTCCTTCCCGCTGATTCCTCAGCGTGCAAGTGGAAGTGAGACCGTGACATGGGGGACAGCGCGCGCAACATAGCCGTAGTGTTAAAAGACATGGTAAATACTAACTACAGCAATGATAACCTGCGTCAGAAAAGAGGGTTAGGGACCGACCCTCCCCCGAAGGGGGAGGGGAGTGAAAGGGGCGACGGGCTTACCACTGAATGTGAGGGGGTCGCTGGTGACGAGGCAGGAGCGGAGCTCGAACTGCAAGAGACAAAGTCGGAGGCGAGGTTGGAGGTTTCCCTCCGCTGGACCTTTCGTCTTTATAGACTCGTCAGGCCTCGATGACTAAGAACTGTACAGAACCAGAGATTAATGCCATTGGATAACAAAAATCATACGATGCGGCGCATTCACACGACCGTGAGAGTCGTTCACACGGAAGCTTCTTATGAACGGGGACCTTGAAGTCTAGAACGTTCCAGAGGGAGCTAGAGTGGGGTGCTAATATTAGCCTAGCGGAGATTAACTCCTACCTGTTAAAGAAGTGACGGCACCGGGTATCGGCCCGCAGTCCAGACGAATCTAGACTAAGGCCTAGACCATTTCCTAAAAAGGAGTGGCTGTGTCAGTTCTAGACCCACCCATTTCCCACGCCACCAAGCACGTGTCGATTACGTAAGCCGGGGGGCGTCCACAAATCCTTTGTTAACCTTGTTAGGGTTAGGGTTGGGGTAGGGTTAACCTGTTAGGGTTAGGGGTTAGGGTTAGGGTTAGGGTTAGGCTATTCACATTATTAGCACGTGAATGTTTCAGGGATTAACCTGAGTACATACGTTAGGGTTAGGTTAACGTTAGGGTTGGTATGCTTGCCAAACACCATGGTTAGTAAGTCCGTAACGACGGAAAACGTATGTACCTACCGCAAAGGGCGATATGCTAAGGTAGTTATTTGGTCACAGGGATCACTGGACCCACGGAGCACAGTATGAGAGACGTTACTAGCGAACGCAGTGGTTTCCATCAGAAGGGCACCCCATAGCAACTTAGTTCTATCCAGGCGAACCACTAAAGTGCGTAAGGGAAAGGGGTTGGCCGCGCTACTAGAGCCTAAGCCGTTCGCGAAGCTACTACAACAATTCCCAGCGTACGATACACGTTCCACTGGCCTCGAATACCACAGTCAAAACCATGGCTCCCACAAGCGCGCCGAAGCGCAGGCAAGGGATGCAAGGGGGAATAGCCTTTTCAGGGGCTACACTGGAATTGCCCAAAGAGACGGACCTGCTACGAACCTTTCGCGCAGTGCAATACTGTACCCACAACGGGGACACGGGATATGATATTCCAAAGAGCTTTGTTTTCGAACTTGCGTCCTACTAAAAAAGACTTACCAGAGTCTACTACAGGGAGGGGATGGTGAGTTCTAAGCAACGGTACCTTTTCTGTAACATTGGTACCAGAACAACAGGGCCTGTCCTGTAGGGAAAATAGTAAACGCACCTGAAAGGCCGGGGGGACGATTTGATATCCGCGTAAACGTTAGACTCTAACTAATCTAATACTACCAACTAGCAATTATACCAAGGGGAAAGCTAGAAAAGTAAGAAATAGAAGGGGGGTAAAACCGAGCTATTCTCAAGGGAGAAATATTAATTGTGCACAGATCAGCGAGGGTGAGGTTTGACGCCCACCAACACTAGACCGGAGTCATGAGTTCTGTGTGGTAAAACCGGCGGTTGAATGTTCAACTAACGCCAATATTTCAGGTAGTATTAATCAATTCCTTAGCAGTGATAAGGATTTCCAAGCAGAAGAGACTTAGGGGTTCACAGCGAATATAAAGGCGCGACTGCCCACGGTAATCGTAAGCCGGTTATAGCGATATATTCATGTAGCGCTGGTACTAACGAAAGTACAGATCACAGATGGGTAAGATACGCAAACAAGTCGAGGTACTAGCAAGACGAGTTATTGGTTGTAGTGTTCCTAATACTACTAGCGTATTTAACCATGAAGTCCACCAAGACGAGCCTAAAATCTCATATGTCGAGGTGGAAATCCAAGGAAAGAATCAATAATGACGATAACATTTCCGATGCACGTAAATGTGTTAAAGCTATTATACGTCATGTTTCACCAAATTATTAGATGAATGTACAAGACACGAAGTAGTAAGCTGCGATTTCCTTGCAAGCGAACAATTAGTGTACATGTATACTAATAATTGTATTTAAACGAATAAATACAAGACATAGTCTAAGGTGACGAATTCAAAGAGGTAACCGTTAAAGTGCCGGGGGGACGCTAAGAGTAGGGTTAGGGTTAGGTTAGGGACCGACCCTCCCCCGAAGGGGGAGGGGAGTAAGAGTGGTGATGGACTTACGACAAGGGCGGGGCTTGATGAACGTCGCTGGTGACGAGGCAGGAGCAAGGCTCGTACTGCAGATAAAGAAGTCGGGAGGCAAGGTGGGGACTTTCGAACCCGGGGACCTTTCGTCTTTATAGACTCGTCAGGCCTCGATGACTAAGAACTGTACAGAACCAGAGATTAATGCCATTGGATAACAAAAATCATACGATGCGGCGCATTCACACGACTGTGGGAGTCGATCACACGCTCTGCTTCTTGAAAACGGGGACCTGAAGGCCTAGAACGTTCCAGAGGGAGCTAGAGTGGGGTACTAATATTAGCCTAGCGGAGATTAACTCCTACCTATTAAAGAAGTGGCGGTGCCGGGTGTCGGCCCGAAGGCCTAGACCATGTCCTAAAAAGGAGTGGCTGTGTCAGTTCTAGACCCAACCTACTTTCCCACGCCACCGGGGCTTGCCGAGTCACGTGTAGCTTACGTAAGCCGGGGGGCGTCCACAAATCCTAAGTTAACCTGGTTAGGGTTAGGGTCTGGGTAGGGTTAACCGGTTAGGGTTAGGGGTTAGGGTTAGGGTTAGGGTTAGGCTATTCACATTATTAGTACGTGAATGTTTCAGGGATTAGCCTGAGTACATACGTTAGGGTTAGGTTAACGTTAGGGTTGGTATGCTTGCCAAACACCATGGTTAGTAAGTCCGTAACAACGGAAAACGTATGTACCTACCGCAAAGGGCGATATGCTAAGGTAGTTATTTGGTCACAGGGATCACTGGACCCACGGAGCACAGTATGAGAGACGTTACTAGCGAACGCCGTGGTTCCCATCAGAAGGGTACCCCATAGCAACTTAGTTCTATCCAGGCAAACCACTAAAGTGCGTAAGGGACAGGGGTTGGCCGCGTTACTAGAGCCTAGGCCGTTCACGAAGCTACTACAACAAGTCCCAGCGTACGATACACGTTTCACTGGCCTCGAATACCACCGCGAACGATGGCTCCCACAAGCGCGCCGAAGCGCAGGCAAGGGATGCAAGGGGGAATAGCCTTTTCAGGGGCTACACTGGAATTACCCAAAGAGACGGGCCTGCGACGAACCTTTCGCGCAGTGCAATACTGTACCCACAACGGGGTCACGGGATATGATGTTCCAAAGGGCTTTGTCTTCGAACTTGCGTTCTACTAATAAAGACTTACCAGAGTCTACTACAAGGAGGGGATGGTGAGTTCTAAGCAACGGTACCTTTTCTGTAACATTGGTACCAGAACAACAGGGCCTGTCTTGTAGGGAAAATAGTAAACGCACCACGAAGGCCGGAGGGACGATTTGATATCCGCGTAAACGTTAGACTCTAACTAATCTAACACTACTAACTAGCAATTATACTAAAAGAGAGCTAGAGGAGAAAGAAACAGAAGGGGGATCGACCCCGAACTATTCTCAAGGGAGAAATATTAATTGTGCACAGATCAGTGAGGGTGAGGTTTGACGCCCACCAACACTAGACCAGGGTCATGAGCTCTGTGTGGTAGAACCGGCGGTTGAACGTTCAGCTAACGCCAATACTTCAAGTAATGTTAATCAATTCCTTAGCAGAGATAAGGATTTCCAAGCAGAAAAGACTTAAGGGTTCCCAGCGAATATATGGTCGCGCCTTTCCACGTTTAAACGTAAGTCAGTTATAGCAATATATTCATGTAGCGCTGGTACTAACGAAAGTACAAGTCACAGATGGGTAGGATACGCTAACAAGTCAAGGTACTAGCAAGACGAGTTATTGTTGTAGTGTTCCTAATACTACTAGCGTAGCTAACCATGAAGTCCAGAAAGACGTGCCTAAAATCACATATGTCTAAGTGGAGTTCCAAGGAAAGAATCAAAGATGGCAATAATATTTCCGATGCAACCAGGGTTGTTAAAGCAGTTATGTGCCATGTTTCACAATATTATTAGATGGAAATACAAGACACACAATAGTAGGCTGCGATTTCCTTGCAAGCGAACAATTAGTGTACATGTATACTAATAATCCCATTAAAATAAGTAATGGGAGACAAAGTCTAAAGTGACGAATTTACAGAGGTAAGCCACATAAATGCCGGGGGGACGTCATAAAATAACGAATGCATGTGGAGCTCAAGGAGATCAGCCCAGGAGATAGAAGTCCAGAAGAGCTATTCAATTACTTATAAATTCACCTAAGGTTGCCGTCGTGAAAGAACACTAAGGTTTCCATACAGGATTTTAAAGGTAGGAAATAATACCCAAGATAATAATCCTTAATGCCGGGGGGCGTCATGACTCAGTTTAATTTAAACCGGAATGAGTCAATTAAAGGACTTGTAATTATATCGATGTACTAAGTTATCCGAAGACGACGTTTTCCAAGGACGGTATTATAAATAAGATACGTTTAACCATGGTTACAAAGAGTACTTGATCTTCCTCAATTATGTAGACTCAACGTAAATAAATATCCCATTATCATGGTACGCTCTGACACTGCGTTCCCAAGGGAAGTCAAGTAGGTTACAATCTAGTAAAGTAACCAAGACTCTAGTTTAGACCCTATGACCGAGCGTTTCAAAAGAGAAGTGACATCGTAAGGGTGGTCGTTGGGGACTCAAGGTGGACTTACGAATACTGCCACGCCTTAATAGAACCAAGCTAGAATCCAGCAGTTTAACGAGTTAAATCAAAATGCATTGATTAAAGGTTAACTACGTTAACTAATAACAGGATATGTTAAGTTGATACTTAAACTTAAAGGTACGACTAAGTCTAATAAAATATTATTATAAAGACTTATTGGTTTTGTCGTTCGTTGACAAGGTAAACTTATCACACGATTAAGAAAAACTTAGTAGGACTAAGACAGTTAGGAGGGATGCAAGAAGCAATCTTGCATTGGGAATACAAAACAGTAATTGAGTAACTACTGTACAACCCAGACTGTCGCGCACGATGGAGCTAAGTACAAAAAGAAACAGAGATAAAGTCTGTTTCAATAGAGTGATATGTTAGTGTTCCTTACACTAGGTAATGCCGGGGGGACTTACCATCACTCGCGTGCTTTGCCTTTACCCTTGTCCTTTTTTGCCTTCTTGGCTGAGGCCTGAGCCGCTTTGACCGCTGGGGTCGCATAAGCGGATTTGGCCTTGGCTCGCGCTTTCTTGGCGGGAGGAGGGACGTGGGGGGGAGGGGTTTCGAGCCGACGCTTGGACGTTTGCTGGGGCAAAGTTCGTTAGCGTAATCCAAATGTTATATAGATATAAGGACTTACCGAGCGTGTTTGGGGTCGCTTTTTAGGCGACACGCTGGCCGACTTTTTGACGGCAGCGGAGACGGCTTTATCGACCAAAGATTGGATCGATGGTCCGGGTCGGGTGAGATCCGCCATCTCTGCATCTGCTGCCTTAGCTACCGCCACCTTCTTAGCCTTTTTTGAGGCCTCGATGGACTCTCTCGCTTCGACAAGCGAGATTATCCGGTGACAGTAAACTACGAGGTCGGTTAGCACCTCCATGGAGAGCTTATTCGTAGCCTCGTTCTCCTTCCATCCCGTGAGAACTAGCTCACCCCCGTCCAAAGAAAATTCTGGTATCTTTGATACCATCTTAAGTTCCACGTGGCGAGCCACGATAAGGTCCTTAAGTTCTTTGAACAAGGTCTCCGGGAGGAGAGCCCGCTGGAGGAACGAAACCTCATCACGTTTAGTCGTGATGGAATCGTTCAAGCACGCGCCTAAGTAGGCGTCGTGCTTCTGCGTGAAGTTGGCGCGACACGCCAACCCCTCAGCAGACTCCCTAAACCCACGAGTCGTCTGCACTGCAGGCAGCTTAACGACAATGTGGGGCGGGAATGTCCCTGCGGCCTTGTGGGCCTCCCACTTTGCTAAAGTGGCGCGAGCGTTTAGCAGCTTGGTAGCTGTAGACGCTACCCCTTTGAGGGGCTCCGCGAGGACATGGCGATAGTCCGAGGGGACCATCGCGATCACCTCATCCACAGTGGATGCTGCTTGGAACGTCATATGACGTCCTTGCATTTGGCGATCAATCTCGCTCACTGGGGGGTAGTCTCCGTCAGAGACCCCAGCGCCTTCCGCCGCAGCTTGGAAGAAGTGTCCGCGAGAGAAAGGAGAAAGTGCGCGAAGCATCGACGTAGTGTTAAAGGAAGACATGGTATGTACTAACTACGCAGATGATAACATGCATCAAGAATGGTTAGGGACCGACCCTCCCCCGAAGGGGGAGGGGAGTAAGAGTGGTGATGGACTTACGACAAGGGCGGGGCTTGATGAACGTCGCTGGTGACGAGGCAGGAGCAAGGCTCGTACTGCAGATAAAGAAGTCGGGAGGCAAGGTGGGGACTTTCGAACCCGGGGACCTTTCGTCTTTATAGACTCGTCAGGCCTCGATGACTAAGAACTGTACAGAACCAGAGATTAATGCCATTGGATAACAAAAATCATACGATGCGGCGCATTCACACGACTGTGGGAGTCGATCACACGCTCTGCTTCTTGAAAACGGGGACCTGAAGGCCTAGAACGTTCCAGAGGGAGCTAGAGTGGGGTACTAATATTAGCCTAGCGGAGATTAACTCCTACCTATTAAAGAAGTGGCGGTGCCGGGTGTCGGCCCGAAGGCCTAGACCATGTCCTAAAAAGGAGTGGCTGTGTCAGTTCTAGACCCAACCTACTTTCCCACGCCACCGGGGCTTGCCGAGTCACGTGTAGCTTACGTAAGCCGGGGGGCGTCCACAAATCCTAAGTTAACCTGGTTAGGGTTAGGGTCTGGGTAGGGTTAACCGGTTAGGGTTAGGGGTTAGGGTTAGGGACCGACCCTCCCCCGAAGGGGGAGGGGAGTAGATGTGGTGATGGACTTACGACAAGTGGTACTTGAGGGCGTCGCTGGTGACGAGGCAGGAGCTGAGCTCGAACTGCAAATAAAGAAGTCGGGAGGCGAGGTTGGAGGTTTCCCTCCGCTGGACCTTTCGTCTTTATAGACTCGTCAGGCCTCGATGACTAAGAACTGTACAGAACCAGAGATTAATGCCATTGGATAACAAAAATCATACGATGCGGCGCATTCACACGACTGTGGGAGTCGTTTCCACGGTGGCTTCTTATTAACGGGGACCTAAGGATCGAGAACGTTCCAGAGGGAGCTAGAGTGGAGTACTAAAATTAGCCTAGCGGAGATTAACTCCTACCTATTAAGAAGTGACGGCACCGGGTGTCGGCCCGTGTCTAGACCGAAGTCCAGAAAAAGGCCTAGACCATTTCCTAAAAAGGGAGTGGGCTGTGTCAGTTCTAGACCCGACCCATTTCCCACGCCACCTTAGATTACGTAAGCCGGGGGGCGTCCACAAATCCTTTGTTAACCTTGTTAGGGTTAGGGTTGGGGTAGGGTTAGGTAAGTCCTCACACAAAAGGGGTGAGTGAAATGGGGTGGGCTTACTATAAAATGCCGGGGGGCGTCGCTGGTGACGGTGACATGGAGCAGGGCTCGACAGTGGGATGAAAGACTTTGAAGAGGCGAGATGGGGAACTTTCGCTCCCAGACCTTTCGTCTTTATAGACTCGTCAGGCCTCGATGACAAAGAACTGTACAGAACCAGGGATTAATGCCATTGGATGGAAAAAATCGTACGATGCGGCGCATTCTCACGACCGTGAGAGTCGATTCCTCGGTTGCTTCGTAAAAACGGGGACCTTAAAGTCGAGAACGTTCCAGAGGGAGCTAGAGTGGAGTACTAAAATTAGCCTAGCGGAGATTAACTCCTACCTATTAAAGAAGTGACGGCACCGGGTGTCGGCCCGAGTCTAGACCGAAGTCCAGAGAGGCCTAGACCATTTCCTAAAAAGGAGTGGCTGTGTCAGTTCTAGACCCTGCCTAATTCCCACGCCACCTTAGATTACGTAAGCCGGGGGGCGTCCACAAATCCTCTGTTAACCTTGTTAGGGTTAGGGTTGGGGTAGGGTTAACCTAGTTAGGGTTAGGGGTTAGGGTTAGGGTTAGGGTTAGGCTGTTAATTCTTTTAGTACGAGAATGTTACTAGGATTAACTAGCGTACTCACGTTAGGGTTAGGTTAATGTTAGGGTTGGTCAGCTTGCCAATCACCATGATTAGTAAGTCCGTAACCACGATTAACGGAGTACCTACCGCAAAGGGCGTTTTGCTAAGGCAGTTATTTGGAGGGGTTCCCCACAATCCCACTGGACTGAGTATGAGAGACAGTCACAAGGGCAGTGGTTCCAACCAGGTGGTACCGTCACCAACTTAGCTCTATCCAGGCGTACTACTAAGGTGCGTAAGGGACAGGGGTTGGCCGCGTTACTAGAGCCTAGGCCGTTCACGAAGCTACTACAACAAGTCCCAGCGTACGATACATGTACCACTGGCCTCGAGTACCACAGTCAAAACCATGGCTCCCACAAGCGCGCTTTCGCGCAGGCAAGGGATGGATCAAGGAATAGCCTTTTCAGGGGCTACACTGGAATTACCACAGGGGCTGGCCTGCTACCCGAGATATCTGCAGTGCAATACTACAGCCACTCCTGTGGAAAAGCAGGGAACGTATATTCCAAATCACCCTCCTCTGGCCTTTCGGTTCGAGAAGGGATATTAAGAGAGCCTACTACGGGGGAGTTAGGGGTTACACTAAGCGAAGGTACCTTTTCTGTATCATTGGTACCAAGTGCTTCCGGTCCGGAACCGTAGGGAAGGGTAGGTTCACGTACCTGTTCAGGTATAGAAGGACGAATAGCATCCTCATGAACTTTAGACTCTAACTGTTCTAACACGACCTTTTTCCAAAGACTTGAAAAATCAAATAATTGTTTAGTACGTTTTTTACTAACCAACATTCGTGAGTCGAGGATACCTATTGTACGTAAGTCAGCCACAGCCTGGGACGAACCAGACGGTGACCGGACCTCAACATAGCGTCCGTAGGGTTAGGGTTAGGGTTAGGAAGATCCTCACACACAAAAGGGGGTGAGTGAAATGGGGTGGGCTTACTAAAATGCCGGGGGGCGTCGCTGGTGACGGTGACTGGAGCAGGGGCTCGACAGTGGGGAGAAAAGACTTTGAAGAGGCGAGATGGGGAACTTTCGCTCCCAGACCTTTCGTCTTTATAGACTCGTCAGGCCTCGATGACAAAGAACTGTACAGAACCAGAGATTAATGCCATTGGATGGAAAAAATCGTACGATGCGGCGCATTCTCACGACCGTGAGAGTCGTTCACACGGAAGCTTCTTATGAACGGGGACCTTGAAGTCGAGAACGTTCCAGAGGGAGCTAGAGTGGGGTACTAAAATTAGCCTAGCGGAGATTAACTCCTACCTATTAAAGAAGTGACGGCACCGGGTATCGGCCCGCGGTCCAGACGAATCCAGACAAGGCCTAGACCATTTCCTAAAAAGGAGTGGCTGTGTCAGTTCTAGACCCGACCCAATTCCCACGCCACCTTAGATTACGTAAGCCGGGGGGCGTCCACAAATCCTCTGTTAACCTTGTTAGGGTTAGGGTTGGGGTAGGGTTAACCTTGTTAGGGTTAGGGGTTAGGGTTAGGGTTAGGGTTAGGCTGTTAATTCTTTTAGTACGAGAATGTTACTAGGATTAACTAGCGTACTCACGTTAGGGTTAGGTTAATGTTAGGGTTGGTCAGCTTGCCAATCACCATGATTAGTAAGTCCGTAACCACGATTAACGGAGTACCTACCGCAAAGGGCGTTTTGCTAAGGCAGTTATTTGGAGGGGTTCCCCACAATCCCACTGGACTGAGTATGAGAGACAGTCACAGGGACAGTGGTTCCAACCAGGTGGTACCGTCACCAACTTAGCTCTATCCAGGCGTACTACTAAAGTGCGTAAGGGACAAGGGTTGGCCGCGTTACTAGAGCCTAGGCCGTTCACGAAGCTACTACAACAAGTCCCAGCGTACGATACATGTACCACTGGCCTCGAGTACCACAGTCAAAACCATGGCTCCCACAAGCGCGCCGAAGCGCAGGCAAGGGATGGATCAAGGAATAGCCTTTTCAGGGGCTACACTGGAATTACCACAGGGGCTGGCCTGCTATCCGAGATATCTGCAGTGCAATACTACAGCCACTCTCGTGGAAAAGCAGGGAACGTATATTCCAAATCACCCTCCTCTGGCCTTTCGGTTCGAGGAGGGATATTAAGAGAGCCTACTACGGGGGAATTAGGGGTTACACTAAGCGAAGGTACCTTTTCTGTATCATTGGTACCAAGTGCTTCCGGTCCTGAACCGTAGGGAAGGGTGGGTTCACGTACCTTCTCAGGTATAGTAGGACGAATAGCATCCTCATGAACTTTAGACTCTAACTGTTCTAACACGACCTTTTTCCAAAGACTTGAAAAATCAAATAATTGTTTAGTACGTTTTTTACTAACCAACATTCGTGAGTCGAGGATACCTATTGTACGTAAGTCAGCCACAGCCTGGGACGAACCAGACGGTGACCGGACCTCAACATAGCGTCCGTAAGGTAACTTACTTATTCCATGTATGTAGTCCTGAGGCTCACGCGGAAACTCCGCAGAGTACCTTCCAGCGTCGGCTCTACTAAGCCATTCACGCCAATATCCTAGCATCGTGTTAGCTAATTCCTTAGCATTGAAATAGTTCCAAGCGAGGTTGTATTCAGTTTTAAGGGCGAGTACTGATTCGTGCTCTTTTTTGTAAATCGTAAGCCGGTTGTCCCAACGTACTCGAGCATAGCTTTTAACCCACTGATATACGTGCTCAGACGGGTAACCGCGCCGTAAATAAAGGGCTATCAACTCCCTTACTGACGTTTCGTAGTGTTCCTGTAGACTACTTAGCGAGGCTAACCGTGACATCTCCCCAATAAACGTTCCTCTCTTAACGTCGTATGGATGGGCAGATATCCAAGGAATTCTTTCTTGGTGGGACTTAGCTTTCCGATAAGGCATGTGCTGTAATCGGTTCTCACGATCCTTGTAAAGCATCATGTCAAGAAATGGTGCCCGAAGGCTACTAGCGTCCCATTCAATCACGCAGCTATCGAATTTAATTTTGTTTTCCATATGTTGTTTAGCAGACGCTTCCGAATCTGCATAGACTAAGGCGAAACAATCATCGATATATCGACCGTAAAAAGCGATTTTAGGGTCATTCATAACATCAGCGTCTATTTCATGTGCCACCCCGTAAATATTAGCTAAATCGGGGCTGTCGGCGACGCCCATGGCAAGGCCACGAAGTTGTTGGTAAAAAATACCATTGAATTGCGTGATAAGCTCAGTATTACCTACTTCCAGCGCAGTTTTGAAAAAGGATTTCGCATTGATTTCCTCATCAGGCTGAGAGTCATCCTCATAAATTCCCGCCCAGTACCATTTCAGGTAGGCCTCATATACGTAGCGGAGGCATAATTCGAGATTAATATTTGGATAAAAAGCGACAACGTCGCCTGTCACGATATACCAAGATCGTGTGGTATCTACCTTGAGCTTACTCAATTTAATCGCCAAGTCCTTGGACCCGATAATAACGGTAGGCGATGCCCGGATAATGGGCTTGAGTTTTTTAGAAATGTACTTGGCAGCAGGATTTTGGATTGCGGAGTGACAGGGGATGATTGGTCTAAATTTGACCGGCATTTTGTGTATTTTGGGAATGCCATAAAACCCAGGAACCGAGTGCTCCGTGCCGGGGGGAGTGATCTTAGATCGGAAATACGCCGACACAGTCCCATCCGTGGCATCAATGTACTTTTCCGCCTGTAAGGCAAGAAGTTCCATTTGATTACATTTCTTGTCTAGCATACGTTTAACCGTGGCTTTACTTAGACGTTTGTATTCTAAAGTATTGCTCAACGCAGCGTTGGTGTTATCTATAAGCCAGGTACGCTCTGACACCGCTATTCCCAAGTTCTTATCCGTATGGGTTAGAACATATTGGTTACTAACCAGGAAATCTCGAATCTCACGCACCCGAGGACCGAGCGTTTTGTGTAGACTGACGTCCTTTGGGGGGTCTTCAGGGACAGCTAAGGCGGTCTTACGAATATACTGCCGCGCCCTTCTGATACCGAGTTCGATATAAAGCGGTAATAGAGGAGGTTCTTTAATAGAAGGAGGCCTCACATCATAATCAGGGTCATAGATATTTTCATCTATTTGTTCAAAAGCAAACTTAATACGCCAACGAAGTCGACGTTCAAAGTCCGACCAAGCCTCATTAATAAGCTTGCGGTTTGTCGGTTGGTGAAACATATATTTCATACCAATTGACAGTTGATACTCAATTTCCTTAGGCAGAGATACGTTTGGGGAGACGTGAACACACGACATGAATTGGGAATTCATTACTACATCTACGGGGGAATGTAGTACTACCCATCGTACAGCATGGTCAAATGATAGTGATAAAAGACTATCAGGTAGCGTGTTACTTCGTCCTTGAAAGAGATAAGTGCCGGGGGGACTTACCGTATTCACGCCTTTGCTTTGCCCTTGCCCTTGGCGTCCTTTTTGGCCTTCTTGGCCTTTGACTGCGCCTCTTTGACCTCCTTGGTCTTGTAGGCGCTTTTTGCCTTTGCCCTTGCCTTCTTGGCAGGGGGAGGAACGCGAGGGGGAGGCGGGGATGGAACCCGCGGAGCCGATGCTTTCTTGGTTTGCTGGGACAAACGAATTAGCATAATCAAAATGCCGGGGGGACATTTGACTTACCGAGCGTGTACGTGGTCCTTTTTTAGGGGACTGCCCGGCCGACTTTTTAACCGCAGCAGAGACGGCTTTATCTACCAACGATTGAATCGAAGGTCCGGGCCTGGTTAGGTCCGCCATCTCAGTGTCTGCTGCTTTGGCGACAGCTGCCTTCTTAGCCTTCTTAGTGGCTTCGACCGCATCACGCGCTTCTACGATACTTATGATGCGGTGGCAGTACACCACAAGGTCGACCAGGACTTCTGTCCCGATTTTTGCGGCCGCCTTGTTTTCCGTCCATCCCGTCAATTCGACCTCGTTGTCCACCAACGTGAAAGACGGCACTTTCGTGACCGCCATGATTTCAGCGTGGCGTTGAATAACCAGGTGTTTTAATTCCTGGAACAACGTTTCGGGGAGGAGGGCCCTTTGGAGGAACTTTATTTCATCGACCTTGGTGGCGATGGATTCGTTCAAGCATGCGCCAAGATAAGCGTCATGCTTCTGCTTGAAGGCACTGCGTTTAGCAATGCCCTCTGCAGACTCCGCAAACCCACGTGTCGTTTGTACTGCAGGCAGTTTTATGACAATGTGGGAAGGGAACGTTCCGGCGGTTTTGTGCGCCTCCCACTTATTCAAAGTGGCGCGGGCATTGAGCAGCTTGGTAGCCGTCGATGCTACCCCTTTTAGAGGTTCCGCGAGAACGTGGCGGAAGTCCGAAGGGACTAGCGCAATGACCTCGTCCACGGTTGTGGCACCTTGCAGCACTAGGTGCCGCGCAGTGTTGAGATCATCTTCCCGCTCCGCGGCTTCCACATCCCCATGATCGGCAACGCCGCTCTGGTTCATATGGAAGTGGGCCCGCGAAACGGGGGACAGAGCACGTAACAACGCAGCAGTACTAAAGGACATGATGTGTATGTACTAACTACGGACAACGCACACGAATGAGGGTTAGGAAGATCCTCACACACAAAAGGGGGTGAGTGAAATGGGGTGGGCTTACTAAAATGCCGGGGGGCGTCGCTGGTGACGGTGACTGGAGCAGGGGCTCGACAGTGGGGAGAAAAGACTTTGAAGAGGCGAGATGGGGAACTTTCGCTCCCAGACCTTTCGTCTTTATAGACTCGTCAGGCCTCGATGACAAAGAACTGTACAGAACCAGAGATTAATGCCATTGGATGGAAAAAATCGTACGATGCGGCGCATTCTCACGACCGTGAGAGTCGTTCACACGGAAGCTTCTTATGAACGGGGACCTTGAAGTCGAGAACGTTCCAGAGGGAGCTAGAGTGGGGTACTAAAATTAGCCTAGCGGAGATTAACTCCTACCTATTAAAGAAGTGACGGCACCGGGTATCGGCCCGCGGTCCAGACGAATCCAGACAAGGCCTAGACCATTTCCTAAAAAGGAGTGGCTGTGTCAGTTCTAGACCCGACCCAATTCCCACGCCACCTTAGATTACGTAAGCCGGGGGGCGTCCACAAATCCTCTGTTAACCTTGTTAGGGTTAGGGTTGGGGTAGGGTTAACCTTGTTAGGGTTAGGGGTTAGGGTTAGGGTTAGGTTAGGGTTAGGTTAGGGTTAGGTTAGGGTTAGGTTAGGGTTAGGTTAGGGTTAGGGTTAGGTTAGGGTTAGGTTAGGGTTAGGTTAGGTTAGGGTTAGGTTAGGGTTAGGTTAGGGTTAGGTTAGGG
>JAEVFL010000156.1:0-12214 GCA_021018615.1 Phlebopus sp. FC_14 | reverse complement strand
TTCCGCACGCGATTTTGCAGATTGGCGGAGGCGGGTTGGGGAATTTCATCGGATGAATGAGCAGGGGCATACGAATGGCAGTGGGCAATGTTACGAGCAGCGGGTCGAGGCGAATGATGGTGCTAGTGGCGGCAATGGAGGTGGGCCAGTGGCAGGCAAGTATCCAAGATTCTGGAGCGACTACACGTCGTTCCCCCAGATGGGAATGGCGTACAATGCACCCCATGTGCATACGTCGCTATCTGTAAATGTGGATCATCCAACTCAGCCGGCAGGGGTGTATCTAGGTGGCACAGGACAATACAATGGTGGAGGTGGAGTTTACGGTTGGTGATTGCGTTTCCCGCTCTTCTCTCCGTCGTCTATTCGCAATGAGTGTTCGGTTGACTGATGCGGTTGACTGGTTTAGATGATCACCGAGTGTCTTGAGCCGCAAAGGGCGACATTTTCAATTCGAGTTCGGCTTTGGGAAGCTCAAGGCATGTTGGTGGTCTCCAGTCGTGCGTGTTTTACAGTATCATCTTCCCGCACCATTGTGCGGAGGTTTTGCGATCGCCTGTTTTCTTTCGTGGCTTTTTCTGTCCCGCTGTAACTCAAGAGCCTACAGTTCGCCTTTCGTCCGTTCTCACTTGCAGTCGATTATTGTGGTTTCTGGTTTAACTTGATGCTATCTATATGTGAAGCTCTGTACATTACCTACGTTTAGCATAAATTCATGTAATGAGACGCTCGAGGGAACACTCCCCACTATACGTGTTATGTGATCGAAACACGTGCCACGTTCCCACCCCTTCCAGGCCTCGCAGGTAAGTACTTGGATGGAACGAGTCGACTAACCCAGGTAACCACTTGCTCCGCCACGACGACGAGGATCTCCAACACGCCAAGATGCAGCTCTTCCCTGAAGAAGTCAAGGAGAGCGAGAGCATCGACATGCTTACCAGTCTTATGGGCGGCGACTTTGACCGCGAGGTCGCGCGTCGCATCCTTCGCAAGTACAATGGCGACATGCAAAAGGCAGCGAGCGCCATGCTCGAAGGCGAGCGTGGGGAGGATCCCGTGTCACAGTCGAGTTGGGCATCGACCTCCGGTTCGCAGATGACGATGGACACCACTGCCGTTGGTGGTATCGGCAGCAGTAGCAATCAAGTGCGACCACCGTCTGCCAGACCCGCCACGCCTGTGATCGACCTGACGCAGGAAGAGGACGTTGATCTGCAGCGCGCAATGAAGGAGTCGATGAGCACCATCCAGTCTCAGCCAAGTGGGATGCAATTTGGGCCGAGTGAGCGGCAGCCGGATCCAAATTGGGCCATTGTCCCGTCTCATGTAGATATTTCTCCAACTCCTTGTTCATCAAGGATCGTCGAAAAGCTAACGATACTCTTGTTCTGTCTAGCAACCGGAGAACGCATCCGATGCTCATTATTTTCAGAACCTCGAACGTGCCATCGAAGCCAGCCTGGCGCACAACAACGGTCAGCGATGGCCGATGCACTCGAACCATTTCCTCTCGAGCAACAGCTCAGGAGGGACGGATGGTCAGTTGCCATCCTGGTGTGTGTCTGTCGCTGCCTGCTCACGTGTCACGGCCAGTCCTGTCGTTCTACGTCCTTCGATGCACACCACGATATATGCAGCGGCCATTATTCAGGGGCTTTTTTATGTTCCGCAAGTGAGAGAACGTATGGCATGGTGGAGGCCGCCGGTACCCCAGGGCGTTTTTGAGGCTCACGCCCCAACGAGTGGCCCAGGTCAGCCATGACGTTGTGAACCCAAATCGTGGTCTGACCATTATTCTACAGATTATACACTCTGGGCTCTCAGCGAGATATTCACACATATGGATCTCGCACGCCTGTGTGATCTCAATGTGGACAAACACCTCCCCGCATTCAATATCGAACCATGGGCAAGTCTCGTTCATCCGCCAGGCGAATTGTCGCGCAGTGTGTAGACATTCTTGTCATACATTGCAGGAAATGACACTACTTTTACCAGAATTCTTCACCAAATTATCCGTGACGCTTTAAAAAGCCTTCGTGGAGCAGTTCGTTCATAGTGGTCAGCCCCGCCCCCAAGTACGCTCCCCTTGTTTCTGTACGACTAACAACATCTCACCCCCTTTTCTTTTCCCAGACCACGACTCTTCCATTTTCAGTATGGCAGTAGTATCAGCGAGCCGGGGGAACTCTTACAAGAAGCCTCTATAGTTCCTATAGACGTCAACGCCCTCAGCAGCACCGGCGACGCCAACGATCTCATAGGACGCCTTTCAGCCCAGCTATCAAAGCCACTCGATGGAGGAGTAAAACAGAGTGTCATTTTCGAACCCTCTGAAGTCGTAGCATTTGAACTTGCTCGCTTGTCTACAGCTTACCTGGGAAGTACCACCGCAAGTTCTAGCAAAGGCGAACGGAAGCCTTTCAGGTATCCTAAATCTATATACCTCGACCAGTTTTTGAGGGACAATGCCGAGCTTGCTGAGGCAAAGCGAAGCCAGCAGCACGAAATGAATGCTGAGGTCCAAAAATTGATATTACACAAAAGGTCGCTGACGCACTTCAATGTTAGTTCCTGTCCACCTTTAGGCGTAGCTTTGTCGTTGACGTGTGATACCCTTCAGGGAAAAGACACTCTGAAGGATTTGCAGTCAACAATCTACTATTTCCAGAAAGTGGCTGATCCGAAAGGGGATTCAGAGCGTGCTACTGCGATTCAATCTACCGCAACGAAGCTCAAGGGTATTCTGGACAGTATTGAGCAAGAAATTCAAGGTGAGGAATGTAGTGTCTCCAGATCGTATCAGCTGACATGGCTTTGGACTTCAGGGACCGAGGAGAAGATACGTGGTATGCGTGATGAAGCGATGACACTTCTCGATTGTCCGGAGTTGCAACAAGTTAGAGTGCGTCTGGGGTTCCGTCCATCTCAGAGGTGCTTACCCATACACGCTCGCCAGTACGACCTTCGAGTCGTGTTTATGCACGACGGATTGTACGGCCGGAAACATCTCTATTCGTATGTCCATGACAAGGATGCGTGGTGGAAAATCGCGGATTCAGCGATCGAACAGGTGGCGATCCATGATATTGTCAATTAATGATCTCTGATCGATCCACCGTAGGTCACGGAAGAAACAGTTCTCAACGATCACGCAGGTCTTCATCTGGGCGCAGGGCCGTATTTCCTCTTTTACTCGCGAGCTTTCCCTGAAACCAGTAGCCACCATACTCGCTCCTCGCTTCCATGGCCACAGGATATCCAGGTGCGTACGGTCAATTTCAATCAATATTACGGGCTCTCTTTCTCAACTTTCTCGGAACAGGACGACGTCAAACGCGCGAACGCGGAATTCCTGTCCCAGCTCCCACCCGAACTCGTCAAGGACATCAAAATGGAGTCCCCGCCAGTGTCGTTGCCTGTGGCACCCGTGGTGGAGGTCGATGTCGCCAACGCGAGTGGTGGTAGCCAGAATCAGATGGACGTGTCATAAGGTGGATATCCAAGAGGTATCTGCTGTATTCATTAGTTGTCTTCCTCAGTGAAGAAATGCAGTTGCTGGACAATTTACTTATATGCATATCCTCCAGGCCTCCCGAATGGCTCGACGGATGCGATCAAGGGAAAGTATCAGCCATTTATCGAAGGCTTAGATCGCCGACCTGTTGGGTTTACCAGTCGAAGTCAATCGTTCTACGACTTCTGTTGGACCTGCTCGCACGTTCGTTCGGTCAACGATACTTAACGCACCTGACCTTGTGCGAGACACACATTCATTCCTATCGATTGATTCAGTCCGTCTACATACAGACCGATCGTGGAGGCAGGGAGGGATTTTGATATGCATAACATTTATATCAACTCGCTAGGCTCGTTCATAACGTACACTCGAATATATAAGTTTCCCGACCGGATAACAGGACTTGTCGTGCGGCGAGTAGTCAATAACAATAAGTCGTAAAGGGAAAAGAAACAAGTTTGAGGGAAGAAAGTCGCCAAACTGCTAGCAAGCAGACACCGTCCCCGTCTGAATATACACAACACGGGCAAGGCAAGGCAAGGAGGCGAAGACGAGTGCGGGACGGCAAGAGAAAGAACAAAGTCAAAGGAAGTTATAAAGAGCAAGGAAATCAACACCATCCGTTTAATGGAGGCTCTACCCATCATGTGCACCTACGGGAACTGCATGTTGTTGAAAGCTTGATACGTCTCGTACGTATCAGCTTTACGCAAAGCCTGAGGTTGTCCAAAAGGAACCCCAGAGCTATTCACTGTAGAAACAGTTGGCCGTGGCGGTTGAGGATGTCTGCCATTTGCACCAACACCCACGGACGGAACATTATGGAGCATGCCGGGGGGATTCTGGGTGAGATGCGGACGTACATACGGCATTAGCCCGTTTGAAACGCATAGAAACTATGACCGCACATACCGGGTTGATCGGCGACCTGCCCGACATGCGACTGGACACGGACGAACTGGACGAAGACCGGCTTGGAACCTCGTTGACGGATATATAATTCGAGAGTTCTGGATAGAAGCCCGTGCTTCGCACATTCACATTCGCTGCCGTTACACCGTCCCTTATCGAAGTCATGGTCATGAAATCCGGCAGCCGCGCACTTCGAAGTGGCGACACTCCTGGATTCTTGTTACTGGTCTTGGGCTGCTTGTCACAGCAAGATTCACGCTCCCCCGATATGGCAAACGTGGTGCGCAATCCACGACACTGCCCATCACCCTTACAGCCTTGACTACACCCACAACAATCCGCCGGACAGGAACACGAGCCCCTCGAACAGTTACATTGGTCGTGACAGCGACCCTCCGCCGGCGACAGAAGCGGAGGTGACCCCTGGCTAGCTGTAGAGTAGGTACCAAGTTGATTCGTACTCTGGGACAACTCATAGGGAGTGAACTGCATTCCGATCGACGTGGGAGCAGCAGCCGAGGATACTTGCCGCAGCCACTCCTCGAATTCTCGAGTTTGGGAATCGGAAGCCGAATCGATGAGAGGCGGAGCTGTGCTGGAGGGAAGAGAAAGGATGGTGCAGTCCAGACAAAACGAACACGTCGCAGGGTTTGAGCACGACGAGTACGCACCACCCGCCGCAATCGGCGCGTTACTGTGTTGACTGCATCCAGGACATCTACACGAATCACCGCATGTACACGGAGACGGAAATGCACCGCCACTAGGCTGCCAGGCGTCATATACGGACTGCGTCCCTTGAATTGTAGTCTGCTGTACAGGGGGAGGGCGCCTGGCGAGTGTGCGCACATCTCCATCAAGGTAAGAAGGCTGCTGTTCGTGGTGATGTTCTGGAACGTGTGCGTGTCCGTAAGCGCGGCCGTAAGGACTGAAGTGCATGCTTTCGTGACTGTGATGGCGGGAGCCGTGTCCATGCGGAACACCCAAGGAAGGATCATGATGAAAGCCATCAGAGGGGTGATTTCGGGAAGGCCGGGGGAGGACTGGGCGCAACTCCGCGATACGCGCAAGTACATGAGGAGAGAGGGAGGGCGAGATTGTTTCTTTATCATGTAGTAATGATTCAGACTGAGATCTGTCTGGCTTCATCACCTCCTGATGAACCGACGAACGGCGGCGCCCAGCAGGTTTGCGAGGAGTCCAGCAGTCGCATTGACTACTTGTATTACATCTACAGCCGCTAGGAGACGTTTCACCTTATGGAAAGTCAATACTGTAGATGGGTGTGACAAAAAGATGTCGTGTCAAGCCTACCACTATGATCGGAGTCAGCAGATCCGTCAGATGCTGCGGGTAAGACAACCATGGTCTCTAGGTCTTCGGGAAGACCATGAGGGAAGGCTGCGATGGCTGGTAGTTTAGTTGGGCCTAGAGACAGAGGAAGACAATGGTGAGCACGAAAACGAAGTTGAAGACGATAGGTGAACGAACCTTTTTTACTGTGAGACGCCTCGGACGGCGAGGCGCCTTGATTTTGGAGCCCACATAGACACTTTACATGCACTTGTTTCGTTTTACGGAGTTCTCTGCAGTGCTCGCACTGCGTTACAGGACGACCTTTCTTTTTAATTTCGAACAAGGGTCGATCGGTGTGCTTGCACGCAGAGGAGCGATGACCCTTTATGCACGTTTCACTGGGACGAGCGATTAGCGGGGGGGTGTCTTGTGGATGCGACGAAGGACGTACCACGCGTATTTCTTATCACTGAGGAGAACCTGTGCGGGCGGGACTGGTGAGCAAAATGAGAAGACGTCAGTCTGTGCGAAGACCTGCCATTGTTTGTATTAATATTGTTTTGGGTAGCTCTGGATGTGTGGTGGTGAGGATGGGAGAGCACGCCCCGGACGAGTGGTGGTGCGACACCGCCCGCGACGTCGAGCGTACGTTACTGGGATATCAGAAACATGGAGAAGCTGGCTCGAGGGCTTTTAAACAGCATACATGAGGGAAGAAAAAACAGTGTTGACGATCGTTGACAGGCCCGGTGCTCCTCCTTTAATCGACCTGCGTGGATTCCCCGCCACCCGAGACAAACACGACCAAACTCTGTGGCTCTGCGCTCTTTCTGCCAAAGGTTCGCCTGCTCATCATCGACCTCGATGGGGACAGCGTCTGAGGCGACACTGAATGTTACAAGACCAACGACCTCGACGACTCAGGCTTCGTTTATACATTCGACGTGACTTGCTCAGGGTCTACCAGTCAGAATATTAACCTCTTCTGATTCATCATATGCGTCGACATCGTTATCTCGTGCAGTGAGCTTCGCAATCACGTCACTCCTCGCTTCTGCTAACTGGTGGTAGTAGGAACGACTTTCTCATTGCGCAGCTCGAACCTGCTGTGCAGGGTGCGTGTGTGGGGCTTCACCACACCTCACTTGGCTTCATCGGCGCTGCCATGAAATGGGAACCTTTGTCCGGCACAGATCATTACCCGTGTCCTGGATAGGTCGATCTTCGTGCTGGCAAGCCAGGGCCTGCTTCAAGAAGACGTCAAACAAAGTAATCTATAGATGCTATCCCGATGCGCACAATCGCCAGTTGGACAATCAGCGATCACTGATTCAACGAAGCTGACGGCACGGAAGGACATGACGTATAACGCAGTTCATCAAGTCTCTGCCTCTGCAGCAGCACGCTGTTGTCTCCTTGCCTTTTTCGCTGCATTCGCAGCTGCTGCCTTGGCCTTCTTGGCTTCCGCACGCGCTGCCTTTTCCTCCTCTTCCTTCTTCCTCGCTTCCTCTTCTGCTTTACGCTTTTCCTCCTCTACCTTAGCTTTTTGCGTGGCGGGAGTGTTTCCTCCCTTGTTCTTTTTCTTCGCCTCACGCACCTCTTTCTCCTCTTTCTTGATCCTCTTAATGCGGGGGTCCAGGCTGAGCGTCAGATCGACTAGGTTACGCAGACGAGCCGTGTCCTCCTTTTTGCGCCGAGCTCGTTCAGATTTATTCTTCTTCTCAGTGTATCGTTTATCGTCCCGACTGATCGCTCACATCAAAATGGTTGATCCATCTTGAACCATCATTTCGCTTACCTGTCGCTGCCTTCGTTGACCTCCTTGTCAAGATATTCGAACGATCGCCAGCTGTCGAAGTTGTACCAGAAGTCATAAAAGGCCTCTACTGTCTCCTTCGAATCTTCGTACGATCCCAGCATCGGTACCGGGGTCTTTTTGCTAAAGCGCGCTTCGTTCTCATACACCGGTGCGAACTGTTTAGAGAAGAAATCGTAATCGTCCGCTTTGCCCTTAAGGTCTGCTGCAGTGGGCGCATCCTCTTCCAGCGCGAGGTAGTACGGATCGACTGAATCAAATTGGCGGCGCCGTTCAGGGTTGGTAAGGACGTCGAATGCTTTCTGTATACATTTGAAGAAGGCGTCGTCGTTCGTGGTGTGCGAAAGTCCAGCTTTTTTATCAGGGTGATGCTTGAGCACCTTCTTGCGGTCTAATAAAAGTAGGGAGGTTATAAAAAGGTATCAATTGCTCAAGGTCGAGGTTAAATACGTACGTGCAATTTTAATTTGTTCCTGGGTGGCCTTGTATCGCAAATGCGACAGCCCCAGGACCTGGTAGTGATCTTGTTTCTAAGAAAACAAGGGGACAGCCTTTGATTCAGCTCTCCGATCGTCCGAGGTAAGGCTCACCTTCCACTCCTTGGGATCCAGCAAGAGCAGCTCAGGCGATTCTTCCTCATCCCCGACGCCCAGGTCATCCTCACCATTCGATCCATTCGCATTGAGCTCATCTAGACGTTTACGTTCTTCTTCGATTTCTTTGTCATATTCCTCAAAAGATAGGTTATTTATGGCACGCCGAACATGAGCGAGGTAGGCAGCGCCTGCGGGTATGAGTTTGCGCTGTACGAGGGCTTTGCATCATGGGGGCGAATGAAGCACAAACAAATTGAGTGCGGCCGGATGGCGTGGGGATCGAACCTGGGGCACTCACGAGAAATAGATTTTGCAGGGGACGAGGGCTCTGCCCAGTTCGATGGCAGGGAGGGGAGCACAGACACGCTGGCCATCGACGCCAGTGAGAGTTTTGGACGCTGGTGTGCAGGAGGCCTGCTGCACGTTGCAAAAAAAGTTATCTGCGGTCACGTGTCTGAGGAGGTTAGCCTGATTTGGTGAGGAGCTCAAAGTCCTTTCTTTTCCCAGTGTGCAATATGCCAGACGTCGCCTACTCAACAATTTTCAGCTCTCGCAAGGATTCCTTTAACCTAGGCGACCATTGTCCTAGGCAGCTCAATCGAGGGCCCCACACGGAGCACCGCTTATCTCTATACTTCCTGGCTTCACGGCGGTAACAACCATCGTTTGCGCACAGAACTGCAATGTTGTCGTTCATTTGGGACACGTTCGCAGTATACATGGCCGTGGTGTCTAGCGGTCATCGCAATGATGCTGATAATTGTCCTTTCTGGATCAAGCACATTTGTATACAATGTATTCGTTGGAGGAATCCATGTTATCGTTGCGAATGATCGCCAGTGTCGCCGGTCTGTTAGATACTGGACATGTAGTCGCGGCCATCATGGGTGTATAAAGTAGCCATCACCGCAGATGAATCTTTGGGATCCAAGTTTCGATTACGATCGAAATCTGGGAGAGGGATGAATAGGTAGAGGATCCTATGGTACACGCAGACACGGCGATCATGGATAGACGGAGGGCAAGGAATATCCCGTTGCACCACAACTTCAATGATCCAGGCGATGATCGCAGCATTGCGATCTTGAAACATCGCTGGGAGAATACCACGCCATTGAGCGATGGAAAAAAAAAAAAAAAAAAACCTAGTGACTGATGTTCACAGGAGACGTTACGCTTGCGCGAACCACCTTTCGAGTGCCACTCCAACATCCCAACCCATCGCCTTCCCGACCTTCTCCACCATCGTGGGGGCGATCCGCTCAAACTTCTCGGGACTCGACGCATAAGCAATCATCGCGTCGAATGGTCCTGAGAGGCTATAGCAGAACCACCAGCAAACCCAAGCATAGCCAATCGCTCGTGTCCATATGTTACTCCTTTTCACCCCAGTGACCTTCTTTGCAGCCGCGATGATCACGTCCTCAACTGTTATCGCGCACGCTTGGGAGACAAAGAACGTGAGAGAGATGCCGAGGATGGAAGGGGTCATCATAACGTCGCCGAACATGTGCGCGGTGGCCGAAACTAGGAAGCCCACATACAGCTGAGTGTAGGATGACGCTTGGGAGCCGGATTTGAAGCCTAGCATACGCGCTGCGTATTTGCCGTAACTGGAGACCCACTAAATTGACGACGCAGAAATGAGCATCTGGGGCCGATGGAACATGTAGAAAGAATTGTAAACGTACGCGTCTCATGAGTTGATGCCAGGTATGTCTGAATCAGCATTGTCATAGTAAGTATCGACTCAATCCCATATAGCGGATCGACGTACCCCCAAAACCGTCGCACGGTATAGGCGTCCCTCCATCGTCCATATAAATTCGGCCATGAACGAGGTTCGCAAACTCCAGCAGCCACAGAAAGAATTGCAAGAACGAGATAAGAAATGTTCATGGAGTAATAATCCATCCGAAAGCCAACAAACGCGACAATGTTGATGCACCTCACGAAATACCCTTGAGATGCGATGGAGGCAGACGCCGAAAACACCGGATTATGTCGCACCCAGCAATGGGCGACGTCGAGAAACAACAGATACTTCAGAACTTTGATTGCGGTAACAACCAGAAAAGCGCGACGTGACATCCGCGGAGCCTCTGGTACATTTTTTACCTGTGAGTCAAGTCATTCAGCACTTGGAAGCATAAAGATGCTGTTAAATCGTAGTCACTTACCTTGTAGTTCCATCCAACACCCCTTGGAGTAAACGACATGCACGCAACCCAGAACCATCTGCGGAGAGCTGAATACTCTCTCATTGGTTTTCTGTCAGACTCATGCCAGTAGGCATGTAGTGGCTGAACCAAGAAGAGTAGATGGAAGCCATCCAATGCGCACGCACCCAGGGTAGCACCATACAAGTAGTCCTGGAATGGGTTTTCCGCTTTCAGCAACAAGACTCCAGTCAAGCATAGGGATAGCACCACGCAGAACCCTACCACTCGCCATGCTGGGGTCGCATCAAGCGTCAAAAGCACGGCCAGGCCGAGTGGGGGAACGAGCACACTTCCTAGCGGAGGTGTATCCATCTCACTGGCAGGAAAAAAATGTGGGCGATGTGTAAGTAGTATGCTCGGCTTATTTTATGCGTTTGTCTTCATCTTGTTCGGTATGACCAGCTTTTCGGCACCATTAAATGGTACCCACGACATCGCCAGTGGAGGGTTGGGAAGAATATGGTAAGTCATCTCCAATTTAACACTAAACCGAACAACGGCAAGGTGTTAAGAGAGTGGTAAGCGTCAGGTCGGCAACCAGAATTACAGTCACTGGGTCACTGAAATTTAGAAAATCCATAATCATTCCGCCCTCTCCAAGAATCCCGCACCTCCAACTTTCAGTTTGCTCAAGAAGCTTTCGTACCATCGAGCAATGACACTCATAGGTACCATGCTATCCGGACCGACCCCTTGCCCGCCAGGAGCGAATCCGGAGACATAGTTGAACAGATTCTTGGCAATTTTTTCGGCGAGAAGGCTTGGATCGGCTAGTTTTTGAGGAGACGACGACGTGGGGGTTGCGTTCATGGCGTTAGAGCTAAGCGTAGTGTTGATGGTGTTCGCAGGAAGGGCAGCCATCTGGGCTGCGATAGCTTCTAAAGGCTCAATAGCGAAGCCCAGGACGGCGGTTACTTCGCCCGTAGTGATTGATGCTGCGGGGGTGAGTGCGGACGGCGTACTCATTCCAGAAGCGGGGTTAGACATCGATGCAAAATTAGATCGTAGACGAAAAATGGCGGACGGTTTGTCGTTCGAAAGCCTGATCCCAACAAGGGCAGGATGAGGATATGAATGTTCATAATAGCGAGAGTAAAGGACGCACATTCCCAGTACTTGCGACCCCTTTCCTGGCCAGAAGAAGTGCACAGTCGCACCATATCCCTCTGGAAATGGGACTTTGTGCAAGTTGTAAACGATCCGCGTGAGAATGAGTGGGCCAAGCATACCTGTTCCTAGCAGAAACACACATATATGGTTTACTTTCTCTGCCGCGGGAATCTCGAAAAGTGCGTGGGTGTCGTCCACCTGCTGAAGATTCGTTTCGAGAAAGCGCCCAGCTACGCAGTATCCGAACATTGTCACGAAAAGGCGTGATCGGCCGCAGACTGCTAGTCAGGGAGAAACGGCACTCGATATGCAGGCGCGGAGGTAAGCGATGCCAACCAGAGATCTGAGGTTTACGACTGCGCGAAAAATAGGTGATGGTTGGAAGACGAGTGCTTCGAAAGCTCGCAGAGGAAGTGAGGTTTGGGGTTTGAGGAGGGCTGGAGTGACATGGAGCTGTGATGAAATGTGGTTCATGCCACACGAGTAGCGGCCACAACACTAGTAGTTTCTAGTTCACATCACGTTCGCACCCATGCAAGATGGGGCATTAACCACGTAGCAGAGCCGTGATCACTTTCCAAGTACGGACTGAGGAACCAGTCAAATGCCAACACCATTAAATATTAAACATTCAATGTTTCATCTACGAATGGTCCCATAAACGATGTTGTGAAATCCGGGTCCTATGGTATCGGAGAAAAGCTTGCGCGATTCCAGACAATCACCGTACTCTACTCTG
>JAEVFL010000155.1:0-7500 GCA_021018615.1 Phlebopus sp. FC_14 | reverse complement strand
TTGCAGGTGGTAAATGCAGACACTACTGCTTGCCATACATTTCTATGACATTCTTGATCACACATTCATGTACTAGCCAGACATTGGCTCTATGATCAGCAAATGTGTAGTAAACATGTGGCAACAAGTGTTGTGTAGTCAAGTGATTAGCAAATGAGTAGTCAACATGTGGCAACAAGTGTTGTGTAGTGGTGTCCGCGTTTTTGATTAGCAAATGTGTAGTAAACATGTGGCAACAAATGTTGTGTAGTGGTGTCCGCATTTTTGATCAGCAAATGTGTAGTGTTGTGCAGTGTTGTGATTAGCAAATGTGTGGCAACAAATGTTGTGCAGTGGTGTCCGCATTTTTTGATTAGCAAATGAGTAGTAAACATGTGGCAACAAGTGTTGTGTAGTCAAGTGCGCATTTTTGATTAGCAAATGCATAGTGTTGTGTAGTGTTGTGTGATTAAGCAAATGTGTGGCAACAAATGTTGTGCAGTGGTGTCCGCATTTTAGAGATTAGCAAATGTGTAGTAAACATGTGGCAACAAATGTTGTGTAGTGGTGTCCGCATTTTTGATCAGCAAATGTGTAGTGTTGTGCAGTGTTGTGATTAGCAAATGTGTGGCAACAAATGTTGTGCAGTGGTGTCCGCATTTTTTGATTAGCAAATGAGTAGTAAACATGTGGCAACAAGTGTTGTGTAGTCAAGTGCGCATTTTTGATTAGCAAATGCATAGTGTTGTGTAGTGTTGTGTGATTAAGCAAATGTGTGGCAACAAATGTTGTGCAGTGGTGTCCGCATTTTAGAGATTAGCAAATGTGTAGTAAACATGTGGCAACAAATGTTGTGTAGTGGTGTCCGCATTTTTGATTAGCAAATGTGTAGTAAATATGTGGCAACAAGTGTTGTGCAGTGAAGTGACTAGCAAATGAGTAGTAAATATGTGGCAACAAGTGTTGTGTAGTCAAGTGCGCATTTTTGATTAGCAAATGCGTAGTGTTGTGTAGTGTTGTGATTAAGCAAATGTGTGGCAAGAAATGTTGTTTAGTGATGTCCGCATTTTTGGTTAGCAAATGAGTAGTCAACATGTGGCAACAAGTGTTGTGTAGTGGTGTCCGCATTTTTGATCAGCAAATGTGTAGTGTTGTGTAGTGTTGTGATTAGCAAATGTGTGGCCACAAATGTTGTGTAGTGGTGTCCGCATTTTTGATTAGCAAATGTGTAGTAAGCATGTGGCAAGAAGTGTTGTGTAGTGGTGTCCGCATTTTTTGATTAGCAAGCTGTTGTCCAAATTTTGTAGTCCTTGTGCAGTGTGAGTAGCAAAAATGCGGTTTATTAGCATCTGTGGTAGTGGTCACTAGGTTTGTGTTGCACAGCCACTGCATCCGAAATTTGGCAAAGTCAAAAAATGCCAAAAACGCGATTTAGTGGACACCAATCCGCACGCCTCTTGCGCACCGTGGCAAACGCGACCAAACAGACCGCTTTTCCTACTATGTGGGAGTGGGCTCAACAACAACAGATGGTAGACGGCTCAAATGGATAATGCATGGTTTTTTGACACTACATGATTGGTTCCAGATGTCAATTGGACATTGCAAATAGAATTAAATGGCTTGTCAGTCATTAGCTAGATCACTTGGGTGCTCTGGCACTGCATGATTGGTCACGGACGCTGATGCCAAGTCGTTTGCTAGTTCCATTGGCTAGATCACTTGGGTGCTGCCTTGCCTTGCCTTGCCAGACACCAAACGAAGTTGTTTTACCAGCTACGACTGCTTCGAAGCTGTGAAAGGGCTTGGGTCTTTGCACGTAGGGTTAGGTTAGGGTTAGGTTAGGGTTAGGTTAGGTTAGGTTAGGGTTAGGAAAAATCCTCACACACAAAAGGGGTGAGTGAAATGGTGTGGGCTTACTAATAAATGCCGGGGGGCGTCGCTGGTGACGATGACAGGAGCGGTGGCTCGACTGTGGGGGAAGACTTTGAAGAGGCGAGATGGGGAACTTTCGCTCCCAGACCTTTCGTCTTTATAGACTCGTCAGGCCTCGATGACAAAGAACTGTACAGAACCAGAGATTAATGCCATTGGATGGAAAAAATCGTACGATGCGGCGCATTCTCACGACCGTGAGAGTCGTTCACACGGAAGCTTCTTATGAACGGGGACCTTGAAGTCGAGAACGTTCCAGAGGGAGCTAGAGTGGGGTACTAAAATTAGCCTAGCGGAGATTAACTCCTACCTATTAAAGAAGTGACGGCACCGGGTATCGGCCCGCAGTCCAGACGAATCCAGACAAGGCCTAGACCATTTCCTAAAAAGGAGTGGCTGTGTCAGTTCTAGACCCGACCTATTTCCCACGCCACCTTAGATTACGTAAGCCGGGGGGCGTCCACAAATCCTCTGTTAACCTTGTTAGGGTTAGGGTTGGGGTAGGGTTAACCTAGTTAGGGTTAGGGGTTAGGGTTAGGGTTAGGGTTAGGCTGTTAATTCTTTTAGTACGAGAATGTTACTAGGATTAACTAGCGTACTCACGTTAGGGTTAGGTTAATGTTAGGGTTGGTCAGCTTGCCAATCACCATGATTAGTAAGTCCGTAACCACGATTAACGGAGTACCTACCGCAAAGGGCGTTTTGCTAAGGCAGTTATTTGGAGGGGTTCCCCACAATCCCACTGGACTGAGTATGAGAGACAGTCACAGGGACAGTGGTTCCAACCAGGTGGTACCGTCACCAACTTAGCTCTATCCAGGCGTACTACTAAAGTGCGTAAGGGACAGGGGTTGGCCGCGTTACTAGAGCCTAGGCCGTTCACGAAGCTACTACAGCAAGTCCCAGCGTACGATACATGTACCACTGGCCTCGAGTACCACAGTAAAAACCATGGCTCCCACAAGCGCGCCGAAGCGCAGGCAAGGGATGGATCAAGGAATAGCCTTTTCAGGGGCTACACTGGAATTACCACAGGGGCTGGCCTGCTATCCGAGATATCTGCAGTGCAATACTACAGCCACTCTTGTGGAAAAGCAGGGAACGTATATTCCAAATCACCTTCTTCAGGCCTTTCGGTCCGTTGAAGGATATTAAGAGAGTCTACTACGGGGGAGTTAGGGGTTACACTAAGCGAAGGTACCTTTTCTGTATCATTGGTACCAAGTGCTTCCGGTCCTGAACCGTAGGGAAGGGTAGGTTCACGTACCTTCTCAGGTATAGTAGGACGAATAGCATCCTCATGAACTTTAGACTCTAACTGTTCTAACACGACCTTTTTCCAAAGACTTGAAAAATCAAATAATTGTTTAGTACGTTTTTTACTAACCAACATTCGTGAATTGAGGATACCTATTGTACGCAAGTCGGCCACAGCCTGGTTTGACCCAGACGGTGACCGGACCTCAACATAGCGTCCGTAAGGTAACTTACTTATTCCATGTATATAGTCCTGAGGCTCACGCGGAAACTCAGCAGAGTATCTTCCGGCGTCGGCTCTATTAAGCCATTCACGCCAGTATCCTAGCATCGTGTCAGCTAATTCCTTAGCATTGAAATAGTTCCAAGCGAGGTTGTATTCAGTTTTGAGGGCAAGTACGGTTTCGTGCTCTTTTTTGTAGATAGTAAGCCGGTTATCCCAACGTACTCGAGCATAGCTCTTAACCCACTGATATACGTGCTCAGAAGGGTAACCTCGTCGAAGATACAGCGCTATCAATTCGCGTACCGACGTTTCGTAGTGTTCCTGTAGACTACTTAACGAAGCTAACCTTGACATCTCCCCAATAAACGTTCCTCTCTTAACGTCGTATGGATGGGCAGATATCCATGGAATTCTTTCTTGGTGGGACTTAGCTTTCCGATAAGGCATGTGCTGTAATCGGTTTTCACGATCCTTGTAAAGCATCATGTCAAGAAATGGTGCCCGAAGGCTACTAGCGTCCCATTCAATTACGCAGCTATCGAATTTGATTTTGTTCTCCATATAACGTTTAGCCGCTTCTTCCGAGTCGGCATAAACCAAGGCAAAACAATCATCGATGTAGCGACCGTAAAAGGCTATTTTAGGGTCATTCATAACATCAGCGTCTATTTCATGTGCCACCCCGTAAAGATTAGCTAAATCGGGGCTGTCGGCGACGCCCATGGCAAGGCCACGAAGTTGTTGGTAAAAAGTACCATTGAATTGCGTAATAAGCTCAGTATTACCTACTTCCAGCGCAGTTTTGAAAAAGGATTTCGCATTGATTTCCTCATCAGGCTGAGAGTCATCCTCATAAATTCCCGCCCAGTACCATTTCAGGTACGCCTCATATACGTAACGAAGGCATAATTCGAGATTAATGTTAGGATAAAAGGCGACAACGTCACCTGTCACGATATACCAAGACCGTGTGGTATCTATCTTGAGCTTACTCAATTTAATCGCCAAGTCCTTGGACCCGATAATAATGGTAGGCGATGCCTTAATAATAGGCTTGAGTTTTTTAGAAATGTACTTAGCCGCCGGATTTTGGATTGCGGAGTGACAAGGGATGATTGGTCTGAATTTGACCGGCATTTTATGTATTTTGGGAATGCCATAAAACCCAGGAACCGAGTGCTCCGTGCCGGGGGGAGTGATCTTAGATCGGAAATAAGCCGACACAGTCCCATCCGTGACATCAATGTACTTTTCCGCTTGTAAGGCAAGAAGTTCCATTTGATTACATTTCTTATCTAGCATGCGTTTAACCGTGGCTTTACTTAGACGTTTATATTCTGAAGTATTGCTCAACGCAGCGTTAGTATTATCTATAAGCCAGGTACGCTCTGACACCGCTATTCCCAAGTTCTTATCCGTGTGAGTTAGAACATATTGGTTACTAACGAGGAAGTCTCGAATCTCACGCACCCTAGGACCGAGCGTTTTGTGTAAAGTGACGTCTTTAGGGGGGTCTTCAGGGACAGCTAAGGCGGACTTACGAATATACTGCCGCGCCCTTCTGATACCGAGTTCGATATAAAGCGGTAATAGAGGAGGTTCTTTAATAGAAGGAGGCCTCACATCATAATCAGGGTCATAGATATTTTCATCTATTTGTTCAAATGCAAATTTGATACGCCAACGTAGTCGACGCTCAAAATCCGACCAAGCTTCATTGATAAGCTTGCGGTTTGTCGGTTGGTGAAACATATATTTCATACCAATTGCAAGTTGATACTCAATTTCCTTAGGCAAAGATACACCAGGAGAGACATGAACAGATGACATGTATTGGGAATTCATTACTACATCTAATGGAGTATGTAGTACAACCCAGTGTACGGCGCGGTCAAAAGATAATGACAAGATTTTATCTGGTAGAGTGTTACTTCGTCCTTGGAAGAGATAAGTGCCGGGGGGACTTACCGAACTCACTCCTTCGCCTTGCCCTTGCCCTTGCTGTCCTTTTTGGCCTTCTTGGCCTTGGCTTGCGCTTCCTTTACCTTTTCGGTTTTGTAAGCGCTCTTTGCCTTTGCCCTTGCTTTCTTTGCAGGGGGAGGGACGCGAGGGGGAGGTGGGGATGGAACCCGAGCCGATGCCTTTTTCGTTTGCTGGGACAAAAGAATTAGCATAACTTAAATGCCGGGGGGACATTAAGCTTACCGAGCGTGTGCGTGGTCCTTTTTTAGGGGACTGCCCGGCCGACTTCTTGACGGCAGCAGAAACGGCTTTGTCAACCATCGATTGGATCGATGGCCCGGGCCTAGTGAGGTCCGCCATTTCTGTGTCAGCTGCCTTAGCTACTGCCGCCTTCTTAGCCTTTTTCGAGGCTTCGACGGCATCACGCGCTTCAACTATGCTAATGATGCGGTGGCAGTAAACTACAAGGTCGACGAGGACTTCTGTCCCCACTTTTGCAGCCGCCTTGTTTTCCGTCCAACCCGTGAGTTCGACCTCGTTGTCCACCAAGCTGAAGGAAGGCACTTTCGTGACCGCCATTATCTCAGCGTGGCGTTGAATTACCAGGTGTTTTAATTCCTGGAACAACGTCTCCGGGAGGAGGGCCCTCTGGAGGAACTTGATCTCATCGACCTTGGTGGCGATGGACTCGTTCAAGCAAGCACCTAAATAGGCATCATGCTTCTGCTTGAAGGCACTACGCTTGGCAATGCCCTCTGCAGACTCCGCAAAACCACGCGTCGTTTGTACTGCGGGCAGTTTTATGACGATGTGGGAGGGAAACGTCCTGGCAGTTTTGTGTGCCTCCCACTTAGCAAGAGTGGCGCGGGCATTGAGCAGCTTGGTAGCCGTCGATGCTACCCCTTTAAGAGGTTCCGCGAGGACGTGGCGGAAGTCCGAAGGGACTAACGCAATGACCTCATCTACCGAAGTAGCACCTTGCAGCACCAAGTGCCGCGCGGTGTTGAGATCATCTTCCTGCTTCGCGGCAGGGTTAGGGTTAGGGTAGGGTTAGGTTAGGGTTAGGGACCGACCCTCCCCCGAAGGGGGAGGGGAGTAGATGTGGCGATGGACTTACGACAAGTAATGCTTGAAGGCGTCGCTGGTGACGAGGCAGGAGCTGAGCTCGAACTGCGGATAAAGAAGTCGGGAGGCGAGGTGGGGACTTTCGAACCCGGGGACCTTTCGTCTTTATAGACTCGTCAGGCCTCGATGACTAAGAACTGTACAGAACCAGAGATTAATGCCATTGGATAACAAAAATCATACGATGCGGCGCATTCACACGACTGTGGGAGTCGATCACACGCTCTGCTTCTTGAAAACGGGGACCTGAAGGCCTAGAACGTTCCAGAGGGAGCTAGAGTGGGGTACTAATATTAGCCTAGCGGAGATTAACTCCTACCTATTAAAGAAGTGGCGGTGCCGGGTGTCGGCCCGAAGGCCTAGACCATGTCCTAAAAAGGAGTGGCTGTGTCAGTTCTAGACCCAACCTACTTTCCCACGCCACCGGGGCTTGCCGAGTCACGTGTAGCTTACGTAAGCCGGGGGGCGTCCACAAATCCTAAGTTAACCTGGTTAGGGTTAGGGTTAGGGTTAGGGTTAGGTTAGGGTTAGGTTAGGGTTAGGTTAGGTTAGGTTAGGTTAGGGTTAGGTTAGGGTTAGGTAGGGTTAGGTTAGGGTTAGGGTTAGGTTAGGGTTAGGGTTAGGTTAGGGTTAGGTTAGGGTTAGGTTAGGTTAGGGTTAGGTAGGGTTAGGTTAGGGTTAGGTTAGGGTTAGGGTTAGGTTAGGTTAGGGTTAGGGTTAGGTTAGGGTTAGGTTAGGGTTAGGTTAGGTTAGGGTTAGGTTAGGGTTAGGTTAGGGTTAGGTTAGGGTTAGGTTAGGGTTAGGTTAGGGTTAGGGTTAGGTTAGGGTTAGGTTAGGGTTAGGGTTAGGGTTAGGGTTAGGGTTAGGGTTAGGTTAGGGTTAGGTTAGGGTTAGGTTAGGGTTAGGTTAGGGTTAGGGTTAGGGTTAGGGTTAGGTTAGGGTTAGGTTAGGGTTAGGGTTAGGTTAGGGTTAGGGTTAGGGTTAGGTTAGGTTAGGTTAGGGTTAGGGTTAGGTTA
>JAEVFL010000154.1:0-12561 GCA_021018615.1 Phlebopus sp. FC_14 | reverse complement strand
TAAAAGAGTAAAAGTTATCCAATCAATTCTCAAAGTCATCCTCATCTAGAGAACCATATGGGGCATGTGGTTGATGAGATACTATTACAATATATATATTTCCTCTATTATTTGATTTCTCTCTCTATTTATTTTATTTATTCAAGCTTTAGCACCCTCAAGCGCCAATTCTTTTGACTTAAAAATGTCTAAGTCTTTATCTAATCATGTGATCTAGTGCCATGACTTGGTCCATACAATTAGAATCATATGATGCAAGGACTAGCCCCTATGCACATTCTTTACATATATGCATGGATCTTTCTAGATTTCTGTCTTACCTACTATGTATGTTTCTCATTTCCTGCTATTTGGATATTTAATAGCTGCCACACATCATGGTGTCTTCACTGATCTCATATATATAATCGTGGTAGCACATGTTACCTCCTGTCTATGTGAACAAGTCAGTGCTCACATATTGAATGGGGAGTATACTAAGGTTGTTCATAAGGAAAAAGATAGAGACTCCGAAGACCAAGAGGATTCGATGGGGCCTCTGGTCGCTTTATTGAGTTCTTATATACTACATAGGGATTTGTAACTATTTACCTCTAATCTACTGATAAAATAAAAAAACATGTGTACCAGACATGTATCAAATATAGCCATGGAATGAAAAAGAAGTAAAACATGAGGAAAACATATGTAGAATGGAAGGAAAGCATAAGCAGGAGTAAACATGTGCTGTCACAATCATACATGAGATTGATGAGGATACTATAATGTGTGGCAGCTATTAAATATCAAATAGCTAGGAAATGAGAAACATATGTAGTGAATAAGGCATAGATCTAGAATAGTCCATTGCATATGTAAAGAATGTGCATAGGGGCTAGTCCTTGCATCATATGATCTAATCATATGGGCCAAGTCATATGCACTAGGTCACATGATTAGATAAAGACTTAAACATTTCTAATTTGAAAGAATTAGCGCTTGTGGGTGCTAATACTTGAATAGATAAAATAAATAGAAGGAAAAAGCAAATAAATAGAGAAAAATGCATATTGTAATACTATCCCCCTCCTAAGGATCAACTTCCAGGTGATCAAAAGGGGTGTCACATGTAGATGGAATAGTTAAATTATTGAAGGACTTGAATAATGATAAGGAATCCAAGTAAGCCATTCATAGCTTACAAGGAGCCAAGGGATTTGTTCGATGAAAGACTGCAACCATATCAGAAGCATTGGCTAGATTGTTAGCAGGTTCCTACATTCTATCTTCATCAGTATAGCTCCTCTAGTGGACTAAGTATTTGAGTCAGTTACCCCTTTTTCAAGATTCAGCCATATAATCTACTTCGTATTCTTCTTCCCTGTCCTCAGTTACTTTAATAGGTCCAGGGCAATAACTGGTTGTCCAGGCAAGTGCTCTTTATAAGGCTTGACCTGTGAAATATCAACTGTAGAGTGAATATGCATAGATTTGGGAAGCTTAATTGTCAATGCATTAGTTCCCACCAATTTGGTAATCTCATAGGGATTGATCCATCATTTGGTTAATTTATGTGAAGCTCGGAGTAAGCAGAGATTACTCATGCTGAGCCACACCCTATCCCTGACGTCATATTTAGGGGCATCTGATCTGTGTTACGCGTCGAGCGGAACATGACGGAAAAACAAACCAAACCTTAAGAGATGACCCTTGACGTGGGTCACTCGGAGTCCGCTAGACCCGTTAAGTTACACCGCCCTCATCTAGCAGCTAAGGCCGAGGGTTTTACTGGTATAACCACAAGTATATTGAACTAGGGAAATACAGGCGAGACGGTGACTACTTATATACTATAGGAATTGTGCACGGACCATGGTACGTGCCCTGCTAAGGTGAACGAGCTAAGTGCTATATAAGTAAGTCCTGCCTAAGTAAGGTATAACCCTATACCCATAGTCGAGGTGCTAAGTCTAGAACGGCCTAGACTCCACAGCCACCAGATAAGATTAACGCTCACCGATAAGATAAGCGCCAACCTGATAAGATAAGATAAGAAGAAAATAAAAGAAAAGAGCGCCAGACGTAAACGCCTTGAGCGCTAAGTGGCACCATCGTCTCAATCTGTGTGTTACGATATGTATTTTTCTCTCTATTTTTCTCTATTTTTCTTTCTTTAGCGCCTAGCGCGCTTACACTCAACGACTTAGAAACGTCTAAGTCTTTTTCCAGATCACGTGACTGGTCACGTGACGAGATATGTGCAACTTGCTTGTACGCGACACGGACATAACCCCTATGTCACACCTTCACGGACTCACAGGCTTTCATAGCCTTATGCCTCACTTTTACTGTATGTTCTTCATTTCTCTTATTTCATATTTAATAGGCTGCCACACATCATGGGATCCTCACCGATCTCATATGTGATCGTGGCAGCACATGTTATCCTCACCTTATGCTTCTCCTTCCATTCTACATATGTATTCCTCATGTTATGATTCTCTTCCATTCCATGGCAATGCTCGATGTATGCCTGGTACATATGTTTCTCATAGTATCGGTTAGATCTAGTGTACACATGGACAAACACTAGTGTAGTATATAAAGGTCAATAGAGCGACCAGAGGATCCCCATCGAATCCTCTTGGGTCTTATCGTTCAGTCTCTCTGAATACAAATAAGCTCTAGTCGAATAACCTCAGTACGCCCTCCACACAATGTGAGCCGCTGAATGTTTCACTAGGATTCGATCTTTAACTGACTTTATTCGCGATGCTTGCCGGTCAAGACCACCGCAAGCAACAAGTACAACTTTGACGCTTTTGAAGTGAAGGCTTACGGACTGACGCTTTAGTGACACTGGCTAGTGTCTTCCAACAGATTATCAGACTCTCGTCCCGACTCTTACGAAGAGGAGCTCGGAGAACGACCCACTACGTCCGTAGAGCAGTCGACGTCGTCAGACAACGGTCAAGGGCGACGGGCAGACCAGGAAGTGTGGTTCGAAAGAGAACTCGGACTACTCTCTCCTTATACCAACGCAGACGAAGAAGAAGCAGCCACTCTCGTCCCATCTCACTCATCTCGCCTCCCTTCCCGCTCTCCTTCGGTAGACCCGAACGACGCACCGCCCGCCACCTACCCCCAGTTGCCGAATTTTATCAATCGGCTTTTCGTTCCAGAAGTTTTAGTGGACGAATACGTACGCCAGGTAGAAGCAGGGCTAATTGAAGAAGGAGAGGGTCCACGAAGAGTAGAAGAAGTCAGGGCTAGGTACCGCACCCCTACCCCATTCCCCGCACCACGCCCACGTCGGGCCAGACGCACGTATTTCCCCGTAAATCCCGCTCACGTACGCAGGGATTATTTCGACGAATTCCTTCCTGATTTCCTACGTCCACGCTTACGTCCCTGCCGCGTCCTTAACGAAGTAAGGCGCCGTCCTCATATACTTACAACCGACCCCTTGATCTACGATCAAGACTTACAATACTTCCTTTAAACCCTTTTTCTACCTACAAATTTTCTTCCTTGAATAAACATGTCTCAAAACGTTTTTGACATCTTGGACGACCCCCAAGCAAATTGGGAAGATAAGATTGCCGCTGCTAGGCAGGGCATGTACGACCAGAGCCGAATTATAAATCAGCTCAATAACAGAATCGCTGCCCTTGAAGCAAGGGGTGGCGCAGCAGGAGGCTCAGCCTCAACTTCAACGAGTACGGGGGGAACGTACTCGAAGAAGATTGAAGTTTTCAACGACCCAGGTGAATATGACGGGTCAAAGGCAAAGTTTGAAGAATGGTGGGCTAAGATGCGGGCTTGGCTCAACATTAACGCACATGCTATCACGCCGGGCTCACACGAAGCAGTCCTGGCCGTCCTCTCCCGTCTGAAAGGGCCAAAAGC
The DNA here is from genome assembly GCA_021018615.1 of Phlebopus sp. FC_14. Classification (NCBI taxonomy): domain Eukaryota; kingdom Fungi; phylum Basidiomycota; class Agaricomycetes; order Boletales; family Boletinellaceae; genus Phlebopus; species Phlebopus sp. FC_14. Next base: position 8,673 of record JAEVFL010000154.1, on the reverse strand, counting down.
AGGTCCCTTTGCTCAGACGAGGATCATTAAGGGGGACACGTACACATGGGCCCTGATGGTGGCGGAGATTGAAGGTCTCTTCCGTTCCACCAATCAGGTTGATTGGGCACGTAGTCAGCTAAAGGGGCTACTACAAAACAAGATGTCTACAGACGATTTCATCGTCAAATTTGAGGCGCTTTACCAGCAAGCTGCGATAGACGAATCGCATGCTATCTTTATGTTGGAAAACAACGTCAGACGGAGCATCATTGCTCAAATCTTTAAAGAAGGCAAAAGAAAGGCTAAAGTAGCCGAATACATTGCCGAAATCAGGCGCGTCGGGACCGCTCAAGAGTCCCTTGATTTCATAATGGGTGCCACTACCCGAAGAGCTTCTCAAGCACGTGGCGACCCTAACGCTATGCAAATTGATGCCGCCCAAAGAGGGTCGTCATCAAAATTATCATGTTACAATTGTGGTGGTCCACATGGGGTAAAGAATTGCCCTAAACCAAGAAACCAATGTCCCTCTTGCAAATGGCTAGGGGGCAAACACAAGAAAGAATGCTGCGGCGGCCGCCAAGTGCACGTCGTCGAACCAGAAGAGCCAAAAAGGGAAGCCCCACGGGGTAACGATCCTTTTGCGGCTATCCGCCACATGTCCTATGACGAAATGAGGGCATATTTTTGGGACATGAAAGATGTCCATGATAAGGGAAAAGGTCGTGCCGCATGAACGAACTGGGTGTTCGTGCGGTCACATTTGACGAGTATTTATCCAACCGTTTTTCCGTCCTTGAGGTCGAAGAACCTAGGGAAAGCACGGATGAGTCGGATGATGATTTATTTTCTCAATGCCAAACTGGGTCCTCTTCTGTGAAGGGGCTCGGCCGGGGCTTTAAACCGGTACTTAATTCAGTTTCACCAAAACAACAAAAAAATATGTCAGACGAAGAAATCCCAGATGACTTTTTCTTAAGAACGCTCAACATGGAGAAGGAGATCTTAATGAAGATCAAAGTTGCATCCTCCCATGATAAGAAGAATTACGTCGCCGCTGACGCACTACTCGATTGCGGCGCTAACGTTATTTTCGTTGACAAGAAGTGGGCTACGAGTCAAAAGTTGCCGCTCACTCTCTTACGCAACCCAATTCCCGTATTTAATGTCGACGGATCAAAGAACTCGGCTGGAAACGTTACACACTCCACCGAGCTAATTATAGATTATGAAGGACACAGGGAACGCGTTACCGCAGAGGTTACGGATCTCGGACGTAATCAGATCATCCTCGGGTACACGTGGTTAAAGAAGCACAATCCTGAAATAGATTGGGCCAAGGGCGAAGTAAAGATGACGCGATGCCCCAGAAGTTGCCATCTATTAAGGGAGAAGAGTGTATTCCTTCGTGTTCTTGAAAAGGAGGAAGAAGAGGCTGCTTATCATGCCTATGCTATACGAGCTAGCATTGAGGCGCCTCAGAAAACAGAAAAGAATATAGAAGAGATGGTGCCTAGCGCATACCATCAATATTACGGACGGTTCTCAAAGGGAGAATCTGAACGCATGCCAATCAGAAAACCATGGGATCACGCAATTGACTTGAAGGATACATTCGTTCCTAAGAAAGGAAGAATGATTCCCCTTTCAGTAGAGGAGCAGAAAGAAGTTTCTAGCTTCATTGATGAACAACTGAGGAAGGGATACATACGACCTTCAAAGTCTCCTCAAACTTCCCCTGTTTTCTTTGTGCCAAAGAAGGAAGGCACTAAACGCATGGTTCAAGATTATCGTTATCTAAACGAGCATACCGTCAAGAATAATTATCCGCTCCCGCTGATTTCCCAATTAGTGGATAAGCTAAAAGGAGCTAAGTTATTTACAAAGATGGATCTACGATGGGGATACAACAACATTCGCATCAAGGAAGGCGATGAGTGGAAAGCTGCCTTCGTATGCTTCCGCGGTGCCTATGAACCCCTCGTTATGTTTTTCGGGTTATGCAATTCACCCGCCACGTTCCAAGCAATGATGAATGAAATCTTTGCCGATATGGATGACGTAGTGGTGGTCTATATTGATGACCTCTTAATATTCACGAAAACCGATGACGTCAAGGAACACGAAAAGATTGTTAAAGAAGTCCTACGTCGATTGGAAGAAAACGATTTATTTATCAAACCAGAAAAATGTACCTTTACGGTACCAGAAGTAGAATTCCTCGGCATGATAGTCAGCCGAGATGGTATTAAGATGGACGACTCCAAGGTTAAGGCTATTCTAGAATGGCCTGCGCCGAAGAATGTGAAAGGAGTTAGGAGCTTCCTCGGACTCGCCAATTTCTACCGAAGGTTCATCCAAGGCTATGCCCAAGTGGCTAGACCCCTAAATGATCTAACGAAGAAGGATACACCCTTCGTATGGAAAGAGGCACAACAAGAGGCATTTGATATGCTAAAGAAGAAGTTTACGTCCGCTCCTATTCTATCCTTCCCAGATGAAGAAAGTCACTTCCGTCTTGAATGTGATGCCTCAGACTTTGCAACAGGCGGAGTCTTATCTATTGAAAAAGATGGCTTATGGCACCCAGTTGCTTACGCCTCAAGATCCATGACACCTGAAGAGAGGAATTATCCAATCGCTGATAAAGAGATGCTCAGCATGATTCAGGCTCTCGAAGCATGGAGGCATTATTTAGAAGGTGCCAAGTATGAATTTGAAATCTGGAACGATCACAAGAATCTCCAGTATTTCATGAAGGCACAAAACCTTAACCGTCGCCAAGCGCGATGGGCACAATATCTATCTCGGTTCAACTTTAAACTCATCCATAAAGCTGGAACCTCGATGGGGAAAGCCGATGCCTTATCTAGACGAGAAGATCACATGATTGGCATCGAGGATGACAATAAAGGAGTAACCATATTAACGCCGGAGAAGATTAGGGCGACCATCTTGATCTCCGATGAAGGCGATAAGATCAAACAACAGGTTCTTGACGCTATGCATAAGCTGAAAGAATCAGAAGTCCAGACGTTACGCGAGAAGTTCCACATTCATGATGACAGTGATGGAATTCTCTATGATGATAAGATGAAAATGTATGTGCCTGATGACGACGGTCTACGGCAATCAATTATTACGATACACCACGACACTCCGCTTGCTGGACATCCAGGAGTTGAGAAGACATTAGACTTGCTGCAACGCAGCTACACTTGGCCGTTGATGTCACAACAGGTCAAAGATTATATTTCCCGTTGCGATAGATGCGCACGAATGAAAGGGAGCAATCAGCCTCCCGCTGGAAAATTACATCCCTTGGAAGTTCCTACGACACCTTGGGAAGACGTATCAGCAGACTTTATCACAGATCTGCCTGATTCAAATGGATTTGACTCCATCCTTGTGATGATGGACAGGTTCTCCAAAGAAGTCGAATTCATTCCATGTTTAAAAACAACGACAGCCCTTGACACGGCTCGTCTATATTTAACCCACGTGTGGAAGGCACATGGCCTACCCCGCACTATCATATCTGATCGTGGACCGCAATTTGCCGCGGAAGTAATGCGTGCATTGTGCAAGCGATTAGGTATTACGCCTAAATTATCCACTGCATATCATCCGCAGATAGATGGTCAGACGGAACGAATGAACAGGGACTTGGAACAGTACCTTCGTTTATTCTGTGCAGAAAAGGAAGCAGAATGGGCTGACTGGCTTGCCATCGCTCAATTCTCATATAATACGAAGAAGCAGGCTTCTACAAAGAAGACCCCTTTCGAAGTCACACGGTCCTATGCTCCACGAATGGGCTTCGAGCAACACGTGTCTAAGGCACCAGCTGCTGATGACTTTGCCGAAGAAATGGCCAAGACTTTGAAAGATGCTGAAGCTAATTTATTGAATGCTCAGAAGCGAATGAAAGCGCAAGCTGATAAGCACAGATCAGATGCCCCTGAATACGTCATTGGGAATAGGGTCTGGCTCAGCACAAGTAATCTGCGCCTGCCAAGAGCTTCACGTAAATTAACCGAACGATGGATCGGTCCCTATGAGGTCACCAAATTGGTTGGCTCTAATGCGTTGACGCTTAAGCTACCAAAGTCTATGCGTATTCACCCTACGGTTAATATTTCACGGGTCAAGCCTTACAAAGAGCGCTTGCCTGGGCAACCGGTTATTGCCCCTGGACCCATTGAAGTCACTGAGGGTCGTGATGAAGAATACGAAGTAGATTATATGGTCGAATCTCGAAAAAGGGGTAACCGACTTGAATACTTAGTCCACTGGAGGGGCTATACTGATGAAGATAGAACGTGGGAACCCGCTGGCAATTTGGCCAATGCTTCCGACGCGGTTGCAGCCTTTCATTGGGCAAATCCCTCGGCTCCTCGTAAGCTACGAATGGCTTACTTGGATTTCTTATCATTATTCCAGCCGTTTGAAAATTACACGGTTTCCATGCCTCGCGACACTCCCTTTGATCGCCTGGAAGTCGATCCTTAGGAGGGGGGTAGTGTTACGATATGTATTTTTCTCTCTATTTTTCTCTATTTTTCTTTCTTTAGCGCCTAGCGCGCTTACACTCAACGACTTAGAAACGTCTAAGTCTTTTTCCAGATCACGTGACTGGTCACGTGACGTGATATGTGCAACTTGCTTGTACGCGACACGGACATAACCCCTATGTCACACCTTCACGGACTCACAGGCTTTCATAGCCTTATGCCTCACTTTTACTGTATGTTCTTCATTTCTCTTATTTCATATTTAATAGGCTGCCACACATCATGGGATCCTCACCGATCTCATATGTGATCGTGGCAGCACATGTTATCCTCACCTTATGCTTCTCCTTCCATTCTACACATGTATTCCTCATGTTATGATTCTCTTCCATTCCATGGCAATGCTCGATGCATGCCTGGTACATATGTTTCTCATAGTATCGGTTAGATCTAGTGTACACATGGACAAACACTAGTGTAGTATATAAAGGTCAATAGAGCGACCAGAGGATCCCCATCGAATCCTCTTGGGTCTTATCGTTCAGTCTCTCTGAATACAAATAAGCTCTAGTCGAATAACCTCAGTACGCCCTCCACACAATGTGAGCCGCTGAATGTTTCACTGTGCTTATTAGCTTGAATCTTCATATGCTTCTGAGCATCAATTAAACTATTTTTTGTTTCTTCCAAAGTCTTGGCCATTTCTTTGGCAAAGTCATCAGCAGCTAGTGCTTTAGACATGTGTTGCTCAAAGCTCATTCTTGGAGCATATGACCATGTGACTTCAAAAGGGGTCTTCTTGGTAGAAGTCTGCTTCTTTGCATTATATAAGAATTGAGCAATGGCAAGCCAATCAGCCCATTCTGCTTCCTTTTCTGCATAGAATAAACAAAAATACTGTTCTAAGTCCCTGTTCATCCTTTCTGTTTAACCATCTATCTGTGAATGATGTACAGTGGATAATTTAGGGGTGATATCCAATCGCTTGCATAATATACATATTACTTCCATAGCAAATTGTGGTTCATGATTAGATATGATCATACAAGATAGGTCATGTGTCTTTCACATATGTTGTAAATATAGACAAGCTATGTCAAGGGCTGTCATTGTTTTTAGGCATGGAATGAATTCAACTTCTTTGGAAAACCTGTCCATCACTACAAGGATGAAGTCAAATCCATTCAAATCAGACAGATCGGTCATAAAATCTGCTAATATATCTTTTCAAGGTATGTTTGGAACTTCCAAGGGATATAATTTTTCAGCAGAATGTTGATTACTCTCTTTTATATGTGTACATCTATCACAATGGAAAACATAATCTTTGACTTGATGTGACATCAGAGGCCAAAAATAACTGCACTAAGTAGATCTAATGTCTTCTCTACTCCTGAATGTCCGACAATCAAAGTGTCATGTGAGACGAAGGTATCACTAGCGCTCAAGGCGCTTCAGTTTGGCGCTCGATGCGCGCTAACTTTCTTTTATTTTCCTTTATCTTATCTTATCAGGTTGGCGCTTATCTAATCGGTGAGCGTTAATCTTATCTGGTGGCTATGTAGTCTAGGCCGTTCGAGACTATATTCCAGACTACAGGTCTTAGGGTTATACCTTATCGAGGCAGGACTTACTTATATAGTACTTAGTTCGTTCACCTTAGTAGGGCACAGGCCATGGTCCGTGCACGATCCCTAGGGTATATAAGTAGTCACAGTTCCACCTGTATTTCCTTAGTTCAATATACTTGTGGTTATACCAGTAAAACCCTCGGCCTTAGCTGCTAGATGAGGGCGGTGTAACTTAACAGGTCTAGCGGACTCCGAGTGACCCACGTCAAGGGTCATCTCTTTTAGTTTGGTTTGTTTTTCCGTCATGTTCCGCTCGACGCATAACATCATGAGACAATGTAATAATTAATTGCTGTAGACCATCATCATCAGATACATACATCTAATTGTGTTCATCATAGAGAATGCCTCCTCTTTTTTTACAGATATGGAACTTCTCACATATCTTCTTTACTTCTAATTCTTTTAGCTTATATATAACATCAAAAACCTATTGTCCGACTTTATTGCCTTCATTGAAGATCAAGATGATTGCCCTAATCTTCTTCAGTCTAATGATGGTTACTCCTTTATTATCATCCTCAATATCAATCATATTGTTACAATATGTATTTTTCCCTTATTTTTCTCTATTTTTTCTTTCTTTAGCACCTAGCGCGTGAGACGAGCGCTAAGGCGTAGCCTTTCGCGACGTCAACACCACAACTAAGACTCGAGAAAACAAATGAGTTAACGTCTCACTTGAAGACGTGCAAAGGTGAAGAGATGGAGCGTTGAATTATGCTCTTCAACGATGAGCAGAGTGATGGGGAAAGACTTAAGTTCGCTCGTGGACGGGTAGCCCCAAGAGAACCAAGCTAGGGTCTCTGGGCATTGGCATTGCATCTTATATACAGGTACAGTGTTTATATCTAACAAACATATGATATCATTGGAATGTTCCACAACATTCCACGACGTTCCATATGACGTCAGGTGATGTCATGGTCCAGACCGGTCTAGGTGAGTCTAGCTAAGAATGTTCTAGGCCAGTCTAGGCTTAGTCACGTGATATCTAAATATAAGTCCTCGCCCGCACGTGATGTGTCATGTGCTATCGAGTCACGTGTGCTGGTCACATGATTAAATAAGCACGTGATGTAAGTCACGTGACCACAAAAGAAAGAGAAAAACAGAGAAAAATAGAGGAAAAATTATACCCCGTAACACTACCCCCCTTCTAGGAATCGACTTCCAGGCGATTAAATGGGGCAGAAGCCACAGAGCAATAATTAACATAGGGAGAGAATAAAGAATCGAATTGCGACTGAACCATACGCAATTTTCTGGGAGCGGAAGGGTGGCGACGATAGAAATCGCGAATAGTATCGCGAGCATTACTCAGGTTAGCCTCAGGTTCCCAAGTACGCTCCTCGTCAGAATAACCAACCCAATGCACCAAGAACTCGAGGCGACGACCTCGCAAGCGAGAGTCAACAATATAATCAACCTCGTATTCTTGATCACCCTCTTCGGTAACTAATACCGGACCAGGTTGTTGCACCGGTTGACCGGGCAATCGTTCCTTATAAGGTTTAATGCGACTAATATTCACAACCGGGTGAATGCGCATAGTAGAAGGTAGGCGAAGTTCAACGACATTGGAACCGACCAGCTTCGTGATTTCATAAGGACCAAGCCAACGTTCCGTAAACTTCCAACTAGGACGCGGAAGCTTTAAATTAGAAGTACTCAACCACACTTTATCGCCGATCTGATAAGGAGGTGGCTGTGTTCTATGGCGATCGGCTTTCTTTTTCATAGCGGCTTGCGCTTTCTCTAAGTTTTTGCGAGCCTGCTCGAGAGTTTTCTCCATATTAGAAGTGAGATCCTCGGCTGCAGGGACCCTGGACTGAAGCGGTTCAACGCCCATCCGTGGTTTGTAGGATCGAGTAACCTCAAATGGAGATTTGCCAAGTGAATCCTGGCGCTTGTTGTTATAAGAGAATTGCACCAGCGCTAGCCAATCAGACCAATCATATGGCTTTTCGGCTACGAAAAGACGGATATATTCCTGTAACGCTTGGTTCATCCGTTCTGTTTGCCCGTCTGTTTGCGGGTGAAAGGCGGTGGAGAGCTTAAGCTCAATCCCTAAGAATTTTCCTAATTCGTGCATAACCTGAGACGCGAACTGTGGACCTCGATCTGAAACGATAGTCGTGGGAAGACCATGGTGCTTCCAGACATGTTGCAAGTACAACTTGGCCGTTCCGAGAACCGTGATCGTTTTATTTGTTGGAATAAATATAGCTTCTTTTGAGAAACGATCAACGATTACTAGAATCGTGTCGTAACCATCCGAAAGCGGTAAGTCCGTTGTAAAGTCTGCCGAGATATCAACCCATGGTCCAGATGGGATCGGCAATGGTTGGAGCATGCCTGCTGAGGCAATGCGAGAACTTTTCATGCGTGCGCATCGATCGCAACGCGAAACATAGTCCTTGACTTGAGTGTGTAACCCAGGCCAATAATAGTTACGTTCCACCAATTCCTGTGTTTTTGACTGACCAGGATGTCCAGCGATAGGGTTGTCGTGGTGGAGTGTGAGAATATCTTGGCGAAGCTTG